>JANRGW010003267.1:0-51498 GCA_024733675.1 Psilopsiagon aymara
GCCACAAGTCAAAAACACAGTGCTGCACCAACTACTAAGAAGGAGAAAAATGACTGCTACTGCTGAACCCATGACAATCCACATATCCACATTGTGATTTTTCTGTTGGAATGGTGGTGCATGATGATTTTAGACCTTTTGGTCCAAGGCAGTCAATGACTTGGGAGCAGTCAACGAGCAGGAACACTTCCTCCATTGCTTTTGCTGCTTCATTTCTTCAAATATATCAAGTTTTTAAACGTTTGATTAATATGCCCTCTTACTGCTTCAGTGAATGGGTGAAATGTATGCTCATAGGCAAGCAGTCTGAATATCTCACAGCTGTTTCCCCTACGTATAGTCAGCATATAGACTCTCCATTTCTTCTGATATTTTGACTCATGTTGTTCTTAACATTAAGATTTTGAACTAAATAGGAGCTGAAAACAATGTTCCACAAAGCCCAAACTCTACTTTCACATATATTAAAATCTGTTAAAATACAAGACTGTGCTGTATTCCCCCTCAAAAGTAATAACATTTAAAGAATGCATTTCAGAATAAGAGTACAAATATGCATTTTTATATATGTGTATTGTTTCTACAAGCCTGTATACAAGCAGTGCTCTAAATCTGTTTCTTCTTGTTCCCAAACTTGTATTCTCTCCTTATAATGTATGTATCTAAGGAACAGGGTGATACTTGCCTGTAAAAAGTGTCAAATGAACTTCTAGAACTTAATGAAATGAGTACTACCTACATGGAGCACACATTTAGTATGCTAAATCCACAGATTTCTTAGAACACAGAATGCTTAATATATAGGCTTATTTAATCAAAAACTCCCTCAAACGTCTTCCTTTCTCCTTTCAAAATGTCTTCCTAAATGCAATGAAGTCAGAGAGAATGGATAAGGAAGATCAGGGACACACAGACCTTTCTGTTGACAAAGTGTAAAGCTAAACCTAATTTCACTCACAATAGCATGATACTGTCTCTGTTCATGCTAACACCTTAATCATTCGGCATTTTTGTATTTCCTAGAAAAATGAAGACCCTTGCAAAATTTGAATTACTTACACTTGAAAGATTTTCGTAGCCCAGCTCAGATAGATTAGCATTGACAATTTAGAAAAGATTGATCATTAGTAATGAAATTTCATAAAAACTTGCAGTCTGGGGGCTTTCTTGTGGGCCATTAATTTATAATGTGTATAAACACAGTAAACTATTAGAAGTACGTAAAATGAGATTTTGATGACAATTTTACAGTGCATTTCAATATTATTATTTATGAAATATGCATTTCTTGAATAAAAATAAGTCTCTAGAAAATGCAGTGTGGTGCAGTGGTAAGGATGCAGACCTATGAGTCAGAAGTTTGCATTCTATTTCTGGACGTGCCAGAAGGCTTTTTCCATAAATATCTGCATCTATATTTGTCTCATTTTTCTCGCTCTCTTTTGTCGTATATTTGGAAACTCACGAGAAAGACAAGAAATTATTTTTAAAAAAGGGTGCCACCATCCATTTTGGGTTGTATCCTGACACTTGGAGAAAGTATAAGTTGCCTCAGTACTTTCAAATCTTGAAATATTACTCTTTTTTGAACCCTGTTCATTCAACTGTATCCACATAGAATACCAGGATTTGGGTATTCCTGCTGGCTCCTGTACCTTCAGCAACTACTTCATGCATTGAAAATTTTTTAAGCCAAAAAAGCTTAATCAAATGTACAGTATTCCAAGTGAGAATCTATGAAAATCTATTCATATTACAATAGACATGTTTTTACCAGCAGCTGAGAGATGGAGAAATTTGTAGCTATTCTTATTCCAGGATAGAATGAAGGGCTGAAAGCTCCAGTGAATTCAATTAAATTCTATCGGGGATTTCTACAAAGTAGGATTCATTCACCACAAAGGAAGTCATATGATGATTTTTAAATGGGATATCTGGTGGAAGGGGAGCAAAAATCAAAACACCAGCTAAAAGCAATAAACTGCATGGTGCTAAACTGAAAAAAAAAAAATCCCTATGACATTACAATAATCAAATATCTTTCCAATGGTGCAAGCACAACAAGAACAACAATGTTGTACCCACTGTTGCATGAAATAACAAAATTTATTAGGGCAATTTATTTTCAATCTGTGCTGCATGAATAATATATTGATCAAAAGATGGGTATAGGCAGCATAGCTTCGGTTATATTTTGGAAATTTCAAACATCTATATTAGGACAGAAGAACCAGAGAGGAATCATTTAGCGAGACATTTAAATGTCTTGCTTTACCTTTGGTACGCTAACCTTCGTATGCAGCATAATTTTAAAGATATTAGTCCTAAAATCAAGATCAGTTACATAAAGTGGAACATGGGGACAATGACCAGAGAGAATTTACATAATCTTTCAGGACTTTGCTTCTCTTAATAGCCAACTGACAAATACTCACACTAGAAGTAGGCCTTCCAATGTAAAATGTTAGATTTAACACTGTGTTCCATATGACTTGGTTTTCTTTTCATTTTTTAATTGTAATTTTGATGTGCAAATGGCCCTGATGTCTACCAAATTTAAAATTAACACATGCTCCATTTATATTCAAGCTACTATTCAAGTTGCTAGACATAATTGTCCCACTAGAAAATCCTTAGTGGTTCTATTATGAGCTTAATTGTTGCTGAATCCTTTTTTTTCTGGAGAATATTTAGACTTCTGTTCTTATCAATCCATTTTATTCTTGTTTGCAGCCTTTTGAAAATTATTTTGTTTTTTACAAATGTAGCAGCTCTCCAAAACCAGGTTGTTGTTTGGTCTGTGTTTGCTTCCACACTATGTGTCTGCTCTATTTTTCTGTTTATTTTAGGTCTTGGAGCTAAAGCTAAAAAACAAAGAATAAGAGTGAGACTTCTGGTAGGATTCTCCATGGATGTCATGCCTAAGCTCTAAATGCCAGATATGTGAAGTACCTCCGGGCTCCTGGCGGAAGATATGCACTAGTTACAACACAATGGTTCAAGTCAGTCCCTTCAGTCTTGTACTTACAGTATGTCACAGGTTTTAGTTTCTGGACAGTTTTACACAGTTGATGGTATCTTTTCTGGCCATTCTGATTTGCTTGATAGGCTTAAAGTGCAGGTTTTTAATTCCTTTCTTTGGAGACGTACCTAAGAAGGCCTTGTGTAGCAGGCTTATTTACCTCTATTTAGTAAATTCTGCAGCGAGTGTGCATGAAAGATACATTTGCCTTTTGCACCCATGTTTTACTATTCTTTTACATTTTCTGTCTTATGGATGAAAAAGCTTTAACTTATGTTACCTTTTATCACATAATCTGCTTCATTTTCTCGTGGTTAATAGAAGAATTCTATACACTTATTAGCAATAGTGACTATATAAAAGGACCTCCACTTCCTACTGAACTGTGTGAAAGTATTTTATGTAATTATTATAACCATTCCCTGAGACTTCGTGGCACCAAACAGGGATCTGAATTTCTTCCTATGGGTTTTGAAGTTTTGTTTTTTAAAATATTTTAACAAAGCTTTTATAAGGGCAATTCACTGTGGGTGCCTCAGACACTTGAGCATTTAAAACCAAATTGTTTAGCGGAACTACAGAAACGCTCTTAACAAATCATGTTGTGCTCCATTACTTGTCACTACCTTACTTGGTGTGCCATATTAGCAGGTATTGATTTTACATGTGAAGAAGCAATTGAAACAGCACAGAAGTAGTGTTCAGAGTGCTATTTCTGAAGAAAGAAATAATTTCAAACAATGTGTGATATTTTTCAGTGTAAACAAATAAATAAATGCCAGGCTTTTACTCAGATCTGAAGTTTCCTTTTCTTTTATATTTTTTTTTTTTTTTTTTTTTTGCCATGAAGTTTTCTGAGTGTTCCACAGCATTTCGCATTTTTTTTTCTTCATGGAATTTTTCTCTTTCCTGGGGAATTTAGTTTTTCCTGTGAATGTCTCCAGTTTTTCCCTGTCTCTTTTCTTACTTAAAGTTTTGGGTATTATTTCTCTCAGCCTCCTACAATGAAAATTCTTTCAGGAACACATAATATATGTGAATGAAAATTGTTATCATACTGCCGGGTGTCGGTGTAGAAATGCTGATTCTCTGAAGATAACCCATGCTAAAAGGTGTGTTTGACTGTACAAGATTTAAGAATCACAGAATCGTGGCATACCCAGTTGGAAGGGACCTCAAGGATCATCTGGTCCAACCTTTCTCGGCTAAAGCACAGTCTAGACAGTATGGCACAGCACCCTGTCCAGCTGAACCTTAAAAATGTCCAGTGTTGGCAAATACACCACTTCTCTGGGGAGATTGTTCCAATGGGTGATTGTTCTTATTGTGAAAAGTTTTCCTTTGTGTCCAGCTGAATCTCCCAAGGAGAAACTTGCGCCCATTTGCCCCTCACCTTAAGTATGTCACTCAGAAAAAGAGAGTCTCCATCTTCTCTGTAGCCACCCTTTAACTACTGGTACATGGTGACAAGGAGCCTTCTTTTCTTTAGGCTGAGCAAGCTCAGCTTTTCCTCATACAGCAGGCTGTCCAGTCCTTTGGTCATCTTTGTGGCATTTCTCTGGACCCTCTCCATTGTGTCCATTTTGAAGCCAGTTCTATGTTTATAGCAGCATTTAAAAAATGTGTATTTAAGCAGAACAATATTTGCAGCAAGGGATGAATTAACATTTAAAGGTAATTACTTAGTTTTATTTTTAAAGTAACCTTTCTAATGAATAGATGCCAAAATAAATCACATTTATTTTTTAAAAGAGTCAAACTACTCTTCACAGTGGGATAATGGATGCCTGTAATGACAAGTTATATAGCATGCACATTCACAAATGAATATTCATGCTGCAAGTGTTCACAGATACTGATAATATTTCACTTATTCTATGAGGGAACAAAACAATCATGTACTGCATCTAGTGATGAGGGAACAAAACAATCATGTACCGCATCTAGTGAATAATCAAAGAGCAAGTACATCAGAGACAACTCAGGGGATGAAACTTTTCAGATAAATCAATTGTTAAACAATTACAGCTAATGAGCATATTCATAAAAATCACGCTATTCATTGATAATGCATCAAGTGACTAAAAGTGTATTTTTGATGGCTACATTATTTGCTATGAATAGTTCAAACATCTTCAACTGTGTAGCTTTATTTTTTACTTTAAAGTGTGAACAAATACATCTGAAATTATCTCTGAAATTTGGAAAAACTGAGCTTTCTTCCTTTTTGTGCCAGGAGGTTTCTTACTTGACTTTGAACAAACCATTTATAGTCAGAGCCTGCTGTACTTGTTCACAGTAGCCAAGGTTCCTCCACTATTTTGGCACTATTTATGGTTTTAAAGAGATCCAGGGGTGTGTGATATCCTTTTGATGGCTGTGCAGGAGGGTGGACTTGAGTTGCTTCAATTGTCTGAGCAACTGACATGCAAGCTGTCTGCTCTAGTTTATGAGGTTCCTACCCCATCTTGTCTACTCCATTTTGTCCCAGCAGCCTAACTCTTTGAGACCCTTTTCTTCCTGTGATGGAGTCTGCTGGCATTCTTGTCTGTTTCTGCTTATTCCAATTCCAGACTACAAAAGTGAGATCCCTGGAGTGAGATGGTATGGAAGCAGTGGCCAAGCCTTCTGGGACACCCACTGAAGACCAGGTAATGAGTAATTTTGAGCATGCCTCATGCCAGCTGCTTGTCAGTGCAGCTTTCAGAATTGAGGCATACCCCAGCCCTGCATGTAAGCTGCCTTGCTTAGAGAGGCAGTTGACACATGCTAGATTACAACTCAACCGGTAAACAGTGCGTGTGTGTTCAGCAGGTTGGGACTCCAGTTTTTGTTCTGGTCCCAGATTAAAATGGTAGCACTGGTGTGTCCTTATGTTGCCTTAAACTCATCTTTCAGAACCATGATCTTCTCTGTTTCATCTGGTTTCTACTGTCAGCTAGAGAGCCAGCTTTAAAGCCAGAGCTGTGAGCCACATCCCTCCCAGCTGCATTGCTGCTAGCCAGACTGCCGCTTGCATTGACAACATCCCTGCAAGCCCTTCCTTTGCACAGAAAGGACTGGGTGTAGCTAACATATTTGAAGCCTTGAAGCCAATTTGCATCAGGGAATAACAACACACATGGCTACCAGGAAAACAGGACCATCTGGGTGCACACATAGGCTTGGGCTGAGAATTGCAGGTTGAGGAGAAATTAAATAATTGAATTCTCTGGCCTTGGGAGTGGGATTCTCACTCCTTCTGTGTGAAGTGAGGCAAATGATTGCCAGCTGGAGGTCACTCACTTTTTCAGATCCTACTTCAGCCTGTGGGATCTGGTTTACAGATGTGCTGAATATTTGTTATTGCGCTGAATCAGTGGTTCTTGATTTCAAACACCCGCAGAGCTATCTAATAGATACCAGCGTGTATGACAAGGGTGGAGTGTATAGTACAGTGTCAGGGGCAGGATGTGTAAAGGAGGTGAGAGGTTAGAACTGGAAATAAGCTCACCTGAACTGGAAGCAGCACACAAACAATGCAGTATGCTTAAACCACTATGGTCAGATACACAACATGTTGGAGAATATAGAAAGAATTGGCACATGGGTTTGTAAGTTTTCTAATAAGGAGTTTGAAGAGAGATATTATGTTGTGGATTTGGGCATTATAACAAAATAATAATGAACAATAAAAATCTTTGGGACAAGTGGTGGCAGGATGGGTGTTGTAATGATGTTCATGTATTTGGTCTCCTAAGCAATGGTATGTCTTTGCAGAAATATTTGTGAGAAGAGTAATTAAAAGCCTAAAGTAAGTGAAAATGGGTTAAAATATAACTTGATTCCACTGAAGATGTCTTACAGTATACTGACTTCACACCTTTTGTAAGGGAATTGATTTTATAGATTAGAGATACTGCATTGTCTTGGTCTGTCTTTTCTTCAGCCTGATGTCACATAGGAAACTTAGTTCAACTGTAAAAGATGAAGTTTTCACGGAACAGCTGTAAGATGAGTAAGGGAAAAAAACAGAGAGGGAGCTCGATTGTACTAAAAGAGCATCTGTCTGGCTGCAAAATGATTGCTTCTCAAAGATCAGTCTTGAGACAGAACTTATTAAATATTTTTATTAATGATCTTGGCACCAAAAATGGCAGTGTGCTAAATGTGCTGATAACAAGTAGTTGTGAGGCACTGACAATATTCAGGAAGAGTTAGACTATAATTCAAGGTACACTTCAGAATATCATTGACAGCTGGAGTGGCACAAATAGGGTTCAGTACAGAAGCTGGCAGTGGGATTAGGGATGAATAAGATAAATTTCATCAATAAGTTTTGAATTTGTCAATTCTGAAGAATTGATGAGGATAAAGCAACCAGCAGTATTAGTCTATTATGGGAATATATGAGACATCAGACTGACGTAAATAGCCTCAAAAATTTATGTGAAAGCTTAAGATGTAGCATCTTCAGTACAGAAAACAAAGTATTAGTGCTAATTTCTAAGACCATGTCTGCAATATTTTATTCTATTCTGGATGGTTATGAAGATGAATCCAGACTTGAACAGCTTGAGAGCAGGAGGATTAAAAAGAATTTGTAATGGAAAACTTTACCTAGAGAACGGAAATTACAAGAGCACAATTTATTTAGTTAGAGCATAGTTTATTTAGTTTAGTAAAAATAAAAAAGAGTATATGCTTGCTGCCTGTAAGTAAATCAGTTAACTTGGGATGGAGACAATATTGGTACAAAGGAAAAGGGTATAAACTGAACCTGGTTAAGTCTGTTTTGGAAATTAAAGGAGGTCTGGGTTTTGATCTGGTTTAGGAAGTAGTTTCCTTCAGTAAAAAAAAAAAAAAAAGGCGTCTGGGTTCTGAGATCCATTCCCTTTGTTCCTCTGGGAAAACATTAGATATAAAATGCTGCAGGACACCTAGTTTGGAGATGGGTATAGAGGTAAATTCTGGGGAGGCAAAGACTTCTCATGAGGTTTTAAAGGGATATCGCTATGAGGTACTGGTGAGGATAAGTAATAGAAGACTGCACATGCATAGAGGCAACAACCTATGGAGGGCCAGATCCTGGACCTCTGGTGAAGGAGTGAAATGAGATTGAGGAGACTGGCTATATGCACTAAGGATGTGGATAAGCAATGAGAAGAAAGAAAAAGGCTGTGGACGAGGAACTAGAGGTGGGAAAGAAACCGAGAACAAGATAGGCATCATAGACTGTGGCTAACATAGCCCAGAGCCCAGAAAGGAGCCAGCAATTCTCAAGTCCTGCTGTATCTCTGTTGACACAAAATATCTGTGAAATATCATGTTGCTTCATGCTATACTACGGGTCTAATCTAATAAAATTAATTATCACCCTTAATCCCAGAGATCTGGCCAAGCGTCCTTGTTTGCCTGTCCCAGCCAGTGAACAGAACAGTCACTTCAATGCTCATGATTAAAAAGATATATCTGGGTGATACTAAGGAACAGAAAAAGCTGTCAGTAGACTTACATTAGAAATTAACACTAGAAACCCTGTAGTAGTATACTGAATAGTGTAAAGGATGCTCTGCAGTCAGGGTGGTCTGAAAGAGTCCTAGACATTGGGGAAAACCTGATATAAGAAAAATAGCTCTCAGTTAATTCTGGTCTAATTAAAGTACTTTGGAAAGTACCAGTTTGTTTTTAATTTAACTGTAATTATGTGAGTTCAGGAGAAAATCTTTCTGTCAAGACTGAGAGAGTACGGTGTTCTGGTCCTATTTTGTTTTCAAAGCTGAAACACTACTACAATAATCTAGCTTCTATTTGCACTACTCAATGTTTAGATTTCTTTAGAGCTACACTGTGCCCTTAGTTTGGGGCTCTTAAAATAAATTTAATTAAATCCACACAGTTTTCATGGGGCATTTAAGTTCTATAGATGATCCAAAATGGATGAAGTCTGGGAAAGAATAAGGTTAGTTGCACTTTAGTTCAGGATTTTGTTCTGAAAACACAGATTTACTGCAACATAAAATGACTGACATAAAAATATGTATATAAAAATAATTGGAGGGATAAAAAGATGCTGTAAGTATTTTCAATGTTCAGATCTTACTGCATATTTATTCACTGCTTTAAAAACATTTGAGACATTTAAGGAGGTTTATTGTTTTTTGTTTCCTACAGTGCAGGCAATATCAGCAGGTTGGTAAATCATCCTAAATTCCATCCTGTCTATAAATAGCCACAAGAGAATTACTGAATATCTCCCATAAAATGATGACAGTTTATCAAACATCAGCATCTACCTTCCTTTTATTTTCTGTCTTTCTAAACAAACAGTGCTTTAGCTAGGTAAAAACTGACAAATTACTTGATGAGCATTTGTCCTTCATCCAGTGAGGCAGTTTGTGCTGGTAGCAGGTAAAAAAAAAAAATAAATTTACATTTTTAGGATCTAAAGAAACTATAACATTTGTGTTCAGGCAGACCTGCTTCTGATATTAAGGATCAACTTTATGCATTAATTTTCCTTTGAAGTTCTTTAATCCCTTTTATAATCTGACTAGAGCTTGACATCTTGCATAGAGGGTTTATTCTAAAATAATTTTATTTTAGTTCTATTTCTTTCCTTGCACTCTTCCATTTTACTGATCCCCACATACTTTTGTGAGACTGTTATAATTTTTCTAAATGATTACCTGGAGCAGAATGGGAATATTTAGTTGCTGTAGGTACCCAGATTGCCTATCTTGTGCATTAAAATTTAGGGCAAAATATTATTATGCCAGGATCCCCCCCGCCAAGTATGGCCTGGAATGTTTGATCACCACTTTCTGTAAGGGGTGGTTTGCCCTCTTCTTTGGTATAATCTGTTGTTCCATTGCACAAACTTGTAGATATTCAACGTTACAAAAACAATAACAAAAGCCGTTAAAAAAGCACTAGGCATATGATGACTTATCAACATAAAGATTTATTCTCTCAAGACCATTATTGACAAGAGCTTCAATTCTGGAAATATTTATTTCTTGATTCAAAAATATCTAGTGTTCATCTGAACAGATACGAATTTCTACTTAGTATTTAGACACATCCATTGGTGAAATCCAGTATCTCAGAAGAGAAAGCATTGCAAAGACAATAGCAATGATCGTGTTTTACATTATCATTCCTACTGCATAATTTTTCAACAGTGAAGGCTTGAACAAAGCCTTTTGAAAAATTAATCACTACTTCTATTCTGTGCATAGATAGGATGAGATTGGGAAAATTAAACCCTGTGTGTGTCCCACTCTTTAAAGAATGGCGATTGAACAGCATGGGGTAGAATAGGTAGTCATGTCAGGGATATCCTTATCAGTACTACCCTCAGTGTAATTACATGTGGTATGGAAGTACAATTAACCATTATGGAGTTCTGCTAATTTTTGTCAAAATTATTTGGTTTTTAAAAAAAAACAGGAAACATGAACACCCATACTTGGAATCAAAATATAAATTTCAGTGCAAAGAAGAACATTTGAGGGTGGCAACACTGAATGTATATTTTTATTTAAATTTCTTTTTAATGCTCTCATTTTTTTGTTTTTATGATTGTTCTATATTTTTTATGTTACTGAACTTGAATGTAACTTCTTAATATATAAATCAAAGGAAAATGTGCAGCTTTAATAACTTCAGAAATCTTGAAGCCTCTTTTATGTTGGAGATTAGAATACAAATTTATAAGAGGTAGCTTGGCTTTTCTATGGGAATAAACAGGGATGTGTTAAACAATACAGAACATCACATGCATCTGGCTGTTTAGCAAATTCTGTTCTTCAAACAAAAGCTTTCAATAACTCAGTTGTTCTCAAGGCTTCTGATTCATATGAGTGAACGGGTTAGAGCATTCCATAATCATATAAAGATGGAGACAGTAAGGTTAATATGCCTATAGAAAGTAAAATTTACCAACATGGTTTTTATATAATAGGAATGTTCCATCCCTGTCAGTGTTCAAGGCCAGGCTGGAAGGGGCCTTGAAAAACCTGGTGTAGTGGAAGTTGTCCCTGCCTGTGGCAGGAGGGTTGGAACTAGGTGATCTTAAGGTCTTTTCCAACCCAAACCATTCTATGATAAATTGCTGAGAGATTCACATATGTTCACTCTGCAATATACATCACCAGACACTCACAAAAGTGGGACAGATTCACATCATGGCTGTCAGTAAAACAGCATCAGTGACTTTTTCAGTTGCTGAGGTTCTGTTTCGTTGTTCATCCAACACATACTGCCAGGTTTGAGTGGAGGAAGCAGTATTAATTCAGAAAGTTAGTGACAGAGATGGAGGGTCTCTCCCCTTCCTCCTTCAATATTCAGTGAATATCCTCTTGAAAAGCCCTGAAAAGAAACAGAGCAAGGAGAGACAGACATGTTCACACACACGCAGATGTCTTTCAGAACCCAACTTCATCTGAAAGACTGGATCCTAATCATCTACCTCAAGACATACCTGTAGGGTATGAAAGTCTTCTTTACAATGTGCAGGTTGCCCTTTGGCCAGCTGAAAAACACGCTTAAGCAGAAAAAATCTCATTTCCATCTATGCCTTCTAGGAAAAGAATGCACAAAAGTAATTTGTGTTGTTTGAGGCTTGAAAATAGCTTTTCAGTCCTAAGAACAAAACAGACGGTAGAGATTTAACAATATGAGACTGAGATAACATCCTTTCTTCTATACAGCTGGTAAGATTTGTCTGATGCTATGCTTATAAACCTAATTACTGAGGCACATGCAGGTAACTAAGTCACTTGAAGAGATGAATGAAGGAGTGAACAAATGAACAGACGAATGAATTAATATAAATGCAGTGGTAGCATAGTTTAGTAAATTCAACTTTATTTATTTATTGTTAGGCTGAATGCTTTTGAGAAATTGCAAGACAAGCCAGTGCTGGATTACGCATATTTTGCTGAAAACCTCTGCACTCTTGAGCAGGTTGTGATACTGAAAAATGGAAGGATCTGCAAGGAGAAAAAAGACACACAAACCCAGAATGAGACAAATGGTACCAGTGTAGTTGCAGCACCATGAAGTACTTTCCAGCTCCAGCTGACCACTGTAAATAGCAGTCTCCTGTGCTAACACAGTACAGTTACTGTGTTCAGCTTGTTCTCTGATAAACTGTCTTGCCGCATTTCCAGAAAGCCATGGGGAGAATGTTATGGTCTGAGCAGAGCCTGAAGACTTTCTTCCAGCTGTCAGCTGCAAGTAGGAAATAATTCATTCTCAATGAATTCAAGAGGAGTGGCCACTCATTAATTTTTTTTAAACATGGATTTTGGCAAAATTAGAATTTAGGTTGTGCTCCAGTATAGAGCTTAAAAACTTCTACATTGATTTTATAGGAGTTTATCAAAGAGCTTGTTAAAACTGTATGAGCTGTGCTTTGTTTTGGATTGGAGTCTAGTTTAATGTGGAGTTCAGGTGGCTAAGGATGGCCAAGTCTGTCTCACCTATTTAGATTTGATTCGATTGCATTAATTTATGCAAAAATTGGGGAAAAAAAGCAGCAGACATAAGTAACACTAGCATGCTGATAAACCTTGGTTATATCTCTGTACAGATTCTGGAATGCTGTTTTTAACCACAAGAGTCTATTATTTAATGACTATTTTTCTTTCTGCAAAGGACTTACAATACAGTTCAGTAGGACAATGTACTGCAGTTTATTGCTGAAGTGGAAATAACAAATAACACTGGAAGTTTAGCAGCTCCATTAATTTCCCACCAGTGAGGAGTAATTCAAAGTTCTGGGCCTCTTTCTTTTTTGGGTAGTTGATCTATCATCAGAAAAGTGCTTGGTCAAAATGATGGCCATCCCCACTGGTGAAAATATGTAAATGACACACTACTTAGGTACATCATCTCTTATCCAGACAAGATGAGCTGTTAGGTGAAAGACATGTCATGCTGAGGCTTTGCATTGTGCTGAGCACAAGGGTCAGGTCAAAGCTCCAGATAGCAATGCATTATAAACAGCAGCAGTAATGCATTTTATTCCTTTTGGCATTAGGATTTTAGGTCCAAAATGTGAAATTTCTGGTTATTTTCCCATTCTAATCCTGGAGGGGAGTATCAGTAAGGCTTTAAAAAGTCCCACTAAACTTAAGCCAATGGGGAGCATAGCAAAAAAAAATCCCATTACTTATTTATTGCTTCATATGTCTTACTGAATAAAGTAAAAGTCACTTGAAGTATAAGCAATCACATTCAGTATTGCTGAAATGCAGGTTCAACACATTGGTAACATACCTTCAAAGTAAACTTTAATAAGTATAGAAGTTTCAAGATAAACATTAGTGCAGGGCTGAGATTTGCTTCACTCTGAAAAGTCATTCATCTAGTGGCTGTGTCTCTGAATCAGATATTATAATCCTTTTAGAAGACTTAAAATGATCCATTCTGAAAGTTACTCTGCTATTTCTGTATTTAATAGATGGCAAAACATTAATAGGAAATTTGTACTGGTCGCAAAATTCTGATCATGAAGCCTCTTAGTGAGAGGAATTTGTCCATTTTACCATGAACCAATGGAATAAGACCTTTAAAGTAAGATGAGTGAAAAAAACTTGTTAAAAATCTGAATGCTTTGATATATATGTAAGAAAACAAAATATGAAACTGCATGGATTTCTTGTTCAGGTATCTCTGTGCTTGACAGTGCAGGCTCCTACTTTAATAAGCTTTTTAATTTTGCTGGTATTAACATGGAAGTCACAAACGCAATGGCAAATATAGAATACTATGACATCCAATTCCACGATCAGCTCACTTTGTCCTAGACCCAAGTGATGATAGCTAGACGCAGACTTGCTACCTTGCTCAGACTAATGGATTTTACTCAAGTACCTGTGCACCCATCATGACGTCCACATTGCTTGTGAACATTAACATGTGCATTTTGTTTTTCAGAAGAAACGCATGGTGAGTAGGACAAATTCAACCTGCAATGCACAGCCAGCAACTAAAATTTTTCTTCAGTCACTGATGTAATGAAGCAACAATTTTTCTAGTAGCATATTCTTGGTTATACTGTCACTGTATGGACTTTACTATCACTTAAAATAGCAGTGTATGCCAGGCTCCTGACCTACAAACCAGGACAGCGGCCCTTTGATTTTGCACCATTGATACACTAATGTCATACTGTTATTTTTAAACACTTGGAACGTACCATGCCACCAAATCTGGTATTAGCAAATCTTGCCTAGGTGATTTCTTTTCTTATGCTGCTCCAGTAGAGCAGTTCATGCTGCTTTTTTCTGTCTTTATCATAACACTAACATTTCAGATACAATCAGGAAAAATGTAGTTTTGTTTAAAAATGGATTTGAGTTCTAGATATTTTTAGTATGGTCATTAAGAATTATTAAATACAGCAGATATCTTTACCAGCATAAAACAAATAAGGTCAAATAAACTTAAAGGAGAACAGTTTTCCCCTCTTTGAGAGAGTACTACCTTGGCCATGGAAATAAAACAGCATTCTAAGAAAAAGATGTAGCCTTTTGTATGTTTCTTACTGCAACCTGAATATGATGCAGAGATTTCACAGGTCAGTACTGATCATTCAAATATAGGTCCATGATGTGTTCACATAATTTGGATAATATTCAATTGACCCATATAGTTTCTGACCATTGATTGGCAGCCAGACCTGGTTAGGATAACTTGTAAATACTTTGTCAGCAGAACCATAATACACAGATCCCTTTTCTCTTCAATTAAAGAAGTTAAATTACCCCAACACATAGTACTAATGTATGACTGATGCATTGCTACACCTGTTTACAAGTCTGACCTCAGCCTTGTCTCTGGCACGAGCAGCACGCTCAGCTTGGTTTCCAAAAGTGGCATCCTCAGATGCACTGAGTCATCTCCAAACCTGTGGGTGAAGATGATAGTGATGACAGTGCATCTGGAAGCATTTCTAACTTCCCACTCAGTGAACAAAGTTCCCTGTTTTGTTTGGTGTGCACTAAGCAAGGTTACATTGAACCTCAGGGGAAGGAGGCTCTGGAAGGCTCACATTTTCAGCAAAAAATGTGTGGTTTTCTTCCCATCTCAGAGAGATTTTTTAAGCTTTCACCCATTCACCCTGCATGCAGCTCTGCCTTCTGGCCCTAAGTGACAGAATTTATCTCTTGCTTATGCAATAAAAGGTTAGTGTTCCTGCTGAAACAACTGCCTCCATTTTACGTGGATCTATGCTCCCACTGGGGTCCTTGAAGAGGATTTATCAGGCAGAAAGCCCAACAACCCCTTTCTTCTCTTGGCTTGTACCCCCTTCCCTCATTTTCAGTGCTGGGGAGGCTAATCCTGGCATATAGCAGCTGTTCAGAGACCAAACATTGCACTTTGAGGAGGTGAAGACAGGGTATCTGTATGTAATGGGCAAGTAAGTATCTCAGGAGAGGGAAAGATGAGCTGCAGAGGGAGACCTTGTTACCTTCCTTCACAGTCCCCTCAGAATCATCCCTCCCAAACATCCCAGGAGTCTCATAAAATATGTAGATCACAGGTAGCCTTGGACCACAGTTGTGATCTTTTTTCCACTCTCCTGATGAGAATGGCAAGTCCTATGTGGTGGCTATTTCTACAGCAGTAGTAGTTCCCTTTCTCTCTTCTTGCTTTCTTGTTCATACTTCTGCCTGCTGGGTTTGAGAATGGCTCTTTCAAATACAACTTCTTAGCAGAAGCAATTTCAGTTCCATGGTTTAAAGCATTCTTGTCAGCAGTATCATGGAGCTGCTCAGCTTCCTAAAGGCGAGAAAGACTACAGTTTGCAAATCACCATCATAGATTTTAATAGTGCATTCATGCCACTTGCAAACATGGGACTTTTAAGTGAATCACTGAAGCACAATAAAACCTCAAAGTTTACAACATCTAGATTTTTTCTGAGTTATCATCTTTTATTCATAGGACAATTATTCTGCTCTCCTAAATGGAGATTAATTAGGTGACCTGCTCCCAGGGCATATGACCCCTGTGCCCAGCTTTGAAAGGGCTGTCTTCCAGCATGCACCATGAAATCCCTAACTGCAATCTGCTGCTGTTTAGTTCTCTGGGGAAGGATTTAAGAGCATTGCTATGTCTGGTAGAATGAGTTTTCTCATATACCCCGTAGATTTTAAGTATGTTATTTAGATGGCAAGGGGTACTGTGTCCAGAGTAAGGGTGAAGAGCTTCGCCTTTGACCGTTTTCACAAGTGCTTTCTTTTCTAATCAAAGGGGTTTTAGTAAACCTGTTAAAATTCATGGCTTCCCTTGCATATAAAATGCTGAATGCCAGAAAGCAATTGGTGTCACTGGCCTCTGTCCTGGACACTTAGTACTTTCATCCATAAAGCACTTCACAAACATCAGCTAATCCTCATAATGTTCTTGTAGGTAAAACATTAGAGCTAGGTAAATAGCTCACTACCAACAGTTTAAAGAATTAATTCTCATTTTGCATGTTAACTATTGCAAACCCTCTGTGATATTTTCTTTTCCCTCCAGTCCCCAGCTATCCACTGCAGATTGCAGAACACGTGGAAGTGGGGGGGTCTGGTACTCTCCCTTGGGACTATTTGATCCATTGACTACACACAGATTTTTTTTTCCAGCAAAAGTGGATACTGAAAATGGTGCTTGTTCAAATTCTTTGGAAAACCTGCATTGTCTAAATCATATAGTTTTGTGGATCAGTTGAAGAACTGCATGCTGTTCAGTGAGCGATTTGCCGCCTTCTCTTCCTACTGGCCGCCCTGCTTGCTCATGGGCATGAGCTCCAACCACCTGTCTTGGACTGGTTCTAGTGATCACCAGACCTGTCTGTGAACTGCCGTGGACTCCCCTAATAGCAGACAGCAAAAGCTAACTGCTGTGTTAGCATGTTAAATTAGCTCATGGAAAAGAGTGAAGAGTTCCAGAGCTGACATGAGAGAGAACACAAGACCTGGATGGTCAAAAGAGATGCCAGGGAGTGAGGAAGGCAGGACCAGCAATGGGCAGGAAGACAGTGTCCCTTCTGAATGTGACACCCAGTCAGGTATCCTGTGTGGCAATGGGAGCAAGCAACGCTTTTGTATCACTTCCTTTACACTGATGGGGTTAAGTGGTCTTACTGTTGAAGAGATTCGTGGAGAAAGAGGGAAATAAAGTAACAACAAAAAAAGGGAAAGGATTATTATGATATTTGACCAATGGTCTCTTACCTCCTTTTTATGAAGCAGGAAATAGCATGTTGTACTTTTTATTTAAGGAAACACTGGCATCTGCTGAATTCCCATGATCATTCAACGCCTTTGCATTGCACCACTGCTGGTAGTCTTCAGAGAGAAAATTCACAAATTCAATACAGATGGGACAGTCCAGAGCTGAATAAAGAAGAAAGCAGTGAAGTAGATAATTTCCTAATGACTTCTCATCATGTTGTGAATATAATTTAAAATCTAAAATGCAGTTATGCATAATGTGGGGCCAAATAACTATCATCTATTGCTCTCTTTAGGTTTTTGCATGAAATTTTATTTACTTTCCTGGCTTATCAGCATAAATGCATGCAGAAAATAATTTTGTAAATCATGCAGCCATTGCATGACAGAAAAATACTCAATTATATATTACTGCAAATATGTTGCTCTGAATTGATTGCCTTGTTTTGGAAAGCACTTGTATATGAAATATGTGATGAACAATAGCAATAGCAAGCAGGCAAACCAAAACCCAAGAGAAGAAATAAATCTGGAGGAAGTAGAGTGCAGCAAATAAAGTACAGAAAAATAAAAGAGCTTTTGTCTCTAGGAAAAAATGGTGTATCATCTTGTTAGTCAGTTGACTCATAGATCAGATTTTTTAAGGGGTTTATTATTTGATTCAATGAGATGCTTAAACATGTCCCTCTGCATCTGGGTAATCCCACTGGGTCTACTTGCATATTTAAGTTAAGCATGTATTTTAATTGTTTGCTGAACCAGGACCATCTTAAAGATATGGTACATAAGTACTGAGTAACACTTCTTGAGGTGATGCTAAAACAGCCACACGTTCTGCGCCAGATACAATTCTTAGAACTGCTGCATCTGGTCACATGTATATTCTGTTCTATTTGTTGTTTTTTTGTTTTGGTTTGTTTTTTTATATATTTTTTCCCCCTGCATTAACAGCATCTGCAATTTTTTCTCCTTCTGTCTGGGAGTGAATCCAGTACTCTATTCTGGGAATTACTTTGCTGCCAAAACTCCCCTAGCAAACTACCTTCATTCATAACACGAGAGTTCATATTCTGTTCTTCTAAACTTTTTCTTAATTATAAAGAGCTTGAAACTCTTTGAATGGTACTATTAAGTCATTGAATCTCACTCTGTTTTAGCTAATTACTAACATTATTTCTATTTTGGGGGGGTATATTTTAATCTTTGGATCTCAGTCAGATTTTCTCCTATAAAGCCAAGTTTCATCATTATTCTGTGCTAAAGGCTGAATTTTGAAGCATGCCAATACAGCTGGCATGACATTGGCCTTCCTAATTCAATGACACAAAGGATTACACTAAACCATATGCAGAAAAGATGCACATTTATTCTATTAATCAAGGTTTTTCTTTTTCGTTAAACATGATTCATCCTTGCCTCACAGCTAGGTCTCTGAGCAACTCAGTGCTTCCTGGAAACTTTTGGTCACAAACAGCTAAGCATCGAACCATGCAGTTCATCACCTGCCACAGTATTTACAGAGCCAATGGATAGGAACAAAACAATGCAGAGCAGCAACTGTCAATAATTCACCCACTACTGACTGCTGACATAAGATATCACCACGGCAACTTCAGCAAAACCTCATCATTTCAGTTCATAACCAGTAACTGGCTCTCTTTCTCTCAGTTCTTGCTTCTTTCACAGATTTTTCTTCAACTATAAAAAAATAAATACACAAAAATAAAGCAAAATGAAGTTATGGAAAAAAATGCATCGTGTTCCCTATAAAACACGTGGAATTGTAATGGTTGATATGGCAGGAATGATGGGGATCGTGGCTTCGGGAATAGAAACAGTGGAGCAAGTAGTTCCTTGGGCAGAGGAAGCAAAACTCCTGGCTTTCAGCACACCTCTTTCTTACTCTCTTTCTCTCTCAACTGTTTGAGTCTCTGATTACCTAAGAAGAATAAGACTCTGATCTTATTCATCTTCTTCACAGTGGGGAGCTAATTGTCCCTTAGCTTACTACCTTGTTTTCACCAAACTCACAGAATCATTGCCCAATTTGATTGAAATTCAGCAATTGATTAGAAAGCAGGAGACCAGCTTGTACCTACACATGCAGAATACATGATAAAACAAACTTCCTTTCAGTGGGGAATGAAGCTAAAATCCTTCCATTCTCTGAGGAGCCTCTGAGATTTTACCATAGGAATTGAGGCAGTCAAGTCTGTCATAGATAAAAATTTCAAAATCAAAACAAAACAGAAAATGTAAACTGAGGCAGCCCTTTAGCTCATGAATTGAATATTATGTTTATGAAAATCTGCTGGTGAGGAAAAACATGTCACCTTACAGGGCTCGCAAGAGTGTTTGTACCCTGTAGTGGGTGGGCACAGCTGAACACATCTGAGGGTAGCAGGCTCTGTCCTCCAGGGCTGCCCATGAGGGATGTCAGTGTGGAGTGTGGGTGCTGGAATTGTTTGAGACTCTGTACGAGACCACAGCCCCTTATGTTCACACAAGACTCACCAAACCTCATCCTCATTTTCTGACAGTCTTAGTTTAATAATGAATTTCAGACATGGCTTGAATGAAAGATGCTTCCTAATATCCTGCAAAGTCCTGAGTGACTCCACTGAAGGTTTCATGATATCTTTGATGAAAGGTCCCTGGCTAGGTAAAAGTCTTTCTTGATTAGTGAAGTCAGCTGCTATTGAAATTATTTGGGCGGATTTATTTCTGCTTTTAAATTCAAATTACCTCCAAAAAAGTTTTCAAGGCACTGCCTATAGATTAAAGGATAAGAGGAATATAGCACAGAATATTTCAGTAGATTTTTCTTAGAAAACTAATCATTTGGGATTCTAGTTCTGCTAAATTGATTATCTGTACAGGCCCAGAACTTTTAGCTGCAGTATATATCTGACCCAAAAAGTTACTGAATACAGTCAACATCCCATAGAAGGCAGTGCTCAACAAGGGCACCCTGTACCTCAGGAGGAGCGCTTGTGATCCTAGACATTACATCTTTTGCTCTCTCATGCCTAACCAATGGCCCAGCCTTCCTCCTGCAGCATTTTCTCACTAGTAAGGGAACAGGGGAGGCTCAGCATGGCGTAGGGGATCCCAAAGCTGGTTAGTATGGCTGACTGTCTGCCAGCAGCCCTCAGTCCCTCATTCCCAGGCACTTCCCAGGATATGTTATCTGCAGCAGGTGTAAAAGGGAGGGCTCTTCTGCAGCTGAGGGAATGCCTGAAGACAAGAAAGATCCTTGGCAGGTGTAAGAAAAGTGTGGTGGCAGAGGAGCAGGGGGAAATACACATGGACCGCAGAAAGGCAGAGAAATGAAAGGAGGGAGGACTGTAGCTTGAGATCTCAGAGGAAGAAGATCAGGCAGAGGAATGGCAGAGGACCTCTGCAGGCGCTTGGAATGGAGAAAGCAGATTTAAAGATTCACTTCTTCGGGGACCTGCATATTCCAGTCTCAGACTCATTTGGATTTTACAGCTTTTGGAAAGGCAGAGCTGTGAATAAATTGCTATACAATGCTCTTCTAGCCTCTTGATTTATTTTCTGTAAAAGAGAGGTATAAAAAAGACATATCTTTCAGCACTTTGATATGAAATTGAATAATGTAAGAATAAGGAAGGGCTGCATTGAAAAATAACAGAAAAGAGGTCACAAGTAATAAACACATCCATAGGTTTGGGCTCCCTTATATAATAGAAAAATTGTGTACATTTTTGTGTAGTTCAAAAAGAGTGAACTTTATTCTATCGTAAAACTCTCTTCTGCCAGTTTAAACACAGTTTATGAACTGACTTTAGGGCTCTATGTAAATCTACTTAGGATTCTGAGAAAGGAGAGTATTATTAATCTGGAAAAAGTGTCTTTGCTTAGAGCCAATCTGTTTAAAACTGGAATTTTTAACAAGTGAATAGTATTCCCTCAGTTACCCTTAGATTAGCTTCCTTCATGGGTACTGGGCAGAGTCAGTACAATTTCACTCCTGGAGAGAAGTTTTTATATCCCTGAACAGATATTAAACATGATCATCATAACATCAGTGAATGTGATGAGATTCAGCCCACACAGTTTGTTCCTCCAGAGCTGACAGAGCTTTTGCTAGCCCTTATATCCCAAACTAATAAAAAAGAAAGACTGAATGAACTCCCATGACTGAAGCAAATGAAGACAAATACAATTTTAACAAAAATAAGGTTGCAGTCATTAGTGAACATTGCAATTCTGCTGAAATGAAATGTTTTCAGTGATCCAAGTGCAAAGCATGTTTAATTTAATATTATTGCCGAATCTTCACTGACGATGATGAACCCTATCTTCAAATGTTTGCATCTTACTAGTCCATTCCAACATTATGTAGGGATATTACCATTTGAATTCTATTACAAACGTACCCACTTTTAAGGGGTGCTGCCTGTGTCAGGTAAGAACTTTCATTTCTAAAACCAAAACTTCATAAATCTGAATATTTTATGTTGACTTGATGATTTCAAATTTGAACCGAGAGATCTACCAATTTCTTTTATATTGTGGCATGATTTTAACTATTTGATTATTTAATTTACTTACTGGCATTGAAATAAATCTGCTTGATCCTATTTAAGTTGGAGCATTTTAATGGTTTGGTTCACATAATGCAGGCAAATAAATAGTTTTTAGCTATTCCTTTGGATTCTTTCCATTTGAGACCACTAGTTTCCCATTCCTGACAGACAGTCATGCTGGTGGCTCACATAATGCTGGCTGTTGTGTAATGTTTCATTTCCCTTTTAGTTTTCCCCCAAGCCAAAGCTAAAGGGTATGCGAGAGGTAGAAGTGCACCAAGTCATAGCTCATCTCCATGCTTTCTTCAGGCCAGAGTCTCCCTGATCGCAGAAACCATCATAGAGAGAAAAGGCACCCAGCCTTCCTACTAACATCACAACTGTAAAATCCCCTTCAGAATCTGACAGACTAGTTTATGCAATATACTTTCAGCACTGGCCTTGAACTTCAACCCAAGAACTCCTTTGCACAAGGCATATGCAAGCTGCTTGAGTCTTATTCCGTATGATACCCAGGTCCTTTTCCCTTTGTTTATTTTCCATGCGTTTTTCTATGCTTCTGTAGAGCTGCCATCCTTCCTTTGTAGGCTTGAGACGGACCTGTGCAAATCTCATGAAATGCAACAAGGCCAAGTGCAAGGTCCTGCATGTGGGTCAAGGCAATCCTAAGCACAAATAAAAGCTAAGTAGAGACTGGATTGAGAGCAGTTCTGAGGAGATGGCCTTGGGGGTGTTGGTTGATGAGAAGCTAAAGACAACCCAGCAATGTGCACTTGCAGCCCAGAAAGCCAACCGTGTGCTGGGCTGCCAAAAAAAGGAGCATGACCAGCAGGTGGAGGGAGGTGATCATAGAATCACAGAATAGTTAGGGTTAGAAAAGACCTTAAGATCATCTAGTTCCAACCCCCCTGCCATGGGCAGGGACACCTCCCACTAAACCATGTCACCCAAGGCTCTGTCCAACCTGGCCTTGAACACCACCAGGGATGGAGCATTAACAACTTCCCTGGGCAACACATTCCAGTGCCTCACCACCCTTACACTAAAGAACTTCTTCCTCATATCCAAACAAAACTTCCCTAGTGTGATCCTGCCCCTCTACTCTGAGATCCCACCTGCAGTACTGCATTCAGATTTGGAGACCCCAAAATATGACTCCAACACAATACCCCAACACTTGTTGGAACAAGTCCAGAGGAGGGTCATGAAGATGATCAGGGGGCTGGAGTGCTTCTCCTAAGAAGACAGGCTGAGAGAGTTGGGCTTGTTCAGCCTGGAGACTAGAAGGCTTCAGATAGAATTTATAGTGTCATTTCAGTGCCTAAAAAGGGGCCTACAAGAAATCTGGAGAGGGACCTTTTAGAAGGGCTTGTAGAGATAGGATGAGGGGAAATGGCTTTAAACTGAAAGAGGGTAGATTTAATTAGATATTCTGAAAACATTCTTTACTATGAAAGTGGTGAGACACTGGCATAGAGTCCCCAGAGAAGCTGTTGCTGCCCCATCCCCAGAAGTGTTCCATAACAGGCTGGATGGGGCTTTGAGAAACCTGGTCTAGTGGAAGGTGTCCCTGCCAATGGTGTTGGAACTGGATGAGCTTTAAGGTCTCTTCCAACCCAAGCCATTCTGTGATTCCATTATTCTATGATCCATACCTTGTGCTCAGCTTGAGGAATCAGTTTGATTAGCATATGTTCAGCCTTTAACCTCACTTTTCTGGCCTTTCCACATTGCCACCTTATACTCATTTTCAACATTGCTTTCCTTTCCCAATGTATCAGTGTCTTATGCTATTCTAAGACATGTCATTCAGGTATCCTTTTCTGTTCCAGTTCCACAATGGTAGCTGAGACATTAATATTTTTATTGTGTTTTAACATTTAAAGAACATGTCTTACTTTCATCAACTTCACAAAGAAGTGTAAAACCTACTTGCTGCTTCTCTATGCCCCCTCTTCCTTTGTGAGATCTTTACAAAGGCTATGGCTAACATATTCATTCTTACTCTCAAGTATACATGGCTATGTATAGTATCAGTGATGTTTTGTCTGTTACATTTCAGAAAACCTAATTTTAGGCTGCTGCTGCTCCTATGAGGGTGATCATTTCCTTTTCTACTGAAATCCACGAACAGGTTATCATTAAATTGTTGAAGACTTGCATAGCAACAGGAATTAATTTTCTTTTACTCCTTTGTTCACAGCTGTAGGGTGTTCCTTTATGAAGGCTAGGTCATGTGCAGGCCCTTGGCGGGTGAAGCAGATGGTTCCTGTCTATCCAGCAGCTGGGCAAACATTGGTGTATGCAAAGTTTGCAAACAGCTGAGTGTGGTACATTGAAGAGTTACAACATAGAGCTGGGAGCGTAGCCTTGGGGAAGCAGACAGGCAGACTTTGGAGGCTAGTGGAAAGGGGGGATTAGTCAAGATTGTGACAAACTTACCCAAAACCAAGCCTGGGGAAGACATGTTTAGAAAACCTTTTTTTTTTTTTCTATTCTGCTTGAATTTGTCATTTTGAGAGTTTTCTATTCCTTTTTATTAATTGTTTTTCACTTTGGTTCAAGCTCTTATAAAACATTACTTTCTGAGTTTCACAGTCTTTTGGTCTTCTTTGGGGATCTAATTATAAACAAAAAGGTCTAGGCAGTTCCATTTCAAAACCTTGGCTGACTTTGGCTTCTGTCACAGTTAGGTAGTTAGGAGACACTAAACATCTCCCTTGCTTATACGCTTCAAACCACTGATCATAATGACTGCAACAAAAGACAGAATTTGGTGAAATTCAGTATTTTTATGATTTGCACAACTTAATTATACTACCTTACGGGGCCAGTGTGGACTGAGCTCTATTCAAAAATCTGCAACTGGCAGCAATTACAGCAGTAGTGCTTTTGGACTGTCCAGTCTGTTTGGAATTTGGATGTTTCTGCAGCTGGTACCTCAAAAGGAGTCTTAGTCAATAGTTTATGTTCTTATCGAGATCACTAGCCCTTTGAGGCTGGCAGTAGCAAGACTTCACTGTCTTTTTCCCTAATAACTATGTGTAGATAAACCTGGTCCAGCTAGTCATTGCCTAGTTGTCACTCATTGTACCTTCAGACAGCAAATTTGCCCCTAATTGGGTGTTTGCTGCTTGTCCTGGATCCTGCAGTGTTGATTTAACCTCCTGGTGTTTGAGTATTGGCCACCTCCTTAGGCTGCTTTCTGGTTTCATGTTGTAGTTGGTGCTGATGGTCCAGCCACCACCAACTCTTCTCTGTCATGCAGACCGATGTCTCTGCAAAGACCTCAGGATCTTGCCATGTCACTCTGAACTGCACACTTCACAGGCTAGTGGATGATAGGTAGGCTTAAATAAATAAATAAATAATATTTTAATAATAATAAATAATACACAATAGAAGTCAATGTTTTGTACGTTACAGTGAAAATTCCCCATATAGTTCATTGTTAGGATATTTATGAAACATATAAATAGTATACTCAAAAAAACCATTCATTTTATCATGCACAAGATTGCCTTTCCTCTTTGGAGTCACAAGGTTGCCTTTCCTCTTTGGAGTCCAGCCATAGTATATAGTTGCTGATCCACTGAGAGAAAGATCAGTTTTTCAGATTGAGAAGCCATACCTTATGGGTTGACTTTCTTCTAGTGTGCTGGTGAAAAGAGAAGTGACCAGCCCTGAAGTAATTAAACCAGAATTTTGTTCTCAAGCTCTCAGCAAATGGTAAGGAAAGTGATCCATAGAGACTTTGTAAACATCTGGTAAAGAAAGAAATGCAATGCTACAAAAGTGGGAAATGATAATAAGAATGATAATATCCAGGTGGCTCGTCTAAAAATGATATGTTTTCAATCTGCTTTTATGTGATCCAACCCTTAGCTAAAGGAAAAATAATCCAAACTCTTTATTCTGGGAAATAAAGGCAGCAAATGTGCCATGACTGGAAACAAAATAAAACAAAACAAAACAAGTTCACCCTCAGACTGAAAAGCTGTAATTGATCCTTAATGCATCCTACACTCTGAGATTAATACTAGTTACGATAAATGGAAGAAGGAATAGATTTCTAGCTGAAAGATGGTCAGAACACAAGGGGATGGGAGGAAAAATGATAGGTAGGTAGGTAGCTAGGAGGTAGGTAGGTAGGTAGCTAGGAGGTAGGTAGGTAGGCAGGCAGGTAGGTGAGGTAGGTACATACATATGTGCATTCACACATATGTCCAGATACACCTGGCCAGATTTCTTAATGACAATCTGCTGTAGTGATGTGTCAGTGGTCTGTACTGTATCAATAGAGTCATACCAAGACACATGTGCACTAAGAAGCACAAGATGTGCTGTGTGCTGAGCTTGGAAGCATCCATTCTTTGGTCTGGAATATGAATACTTCGTGAGTTTTTCTTTGTTATACAGAGACTCATGACAAGCTGTGCTGGTTCAGACAAAAGCTACTCCAGTATTCTGTCCCAGTAGTGGCCATAAGTTGACTCCTTGGGCAAAGTACAAAGCAAGAGCATGTTATTTACCCTCATACTCTCCCAGCATTTAACTATTTACAGCTCTGAAGATTTCTTGAGGTTGGTAACCCTCAGTGCAGTTTTATTCCAAATACTTGTTTAGGTTCCCCTTGTACCAATGTAAAAATTTTGGCATCCAAAATATCTTTTGGGAAGCAGTCTGAGGACTCTGCTGCACTGTGTGAAGAGCTACCTCCTCTGGTTTGTTTGCATCAAGCTCCTATCAACTTTTTTTCATTATCCCAGTTATATCACTGGTGTGCAATATTATTATCAACTTCTTAAAGTACGTATATGTATTTGCAACTGCGCCTGTCTCTGTGGCCAAAATGTTTGGACCCACCATGTGTGTCAGAAGGAGGGATCCAAGTTCAGAGCTGGGACCTGAGGGTTGTTCAGCCTGCAGACAGAGAAGTCCTATTGAAAAATGTCCCTGGGACCAGGAGCTGCTAAGCAGATGTTGCTGCAATTCATAGAGTGCCTGAATTGTCCTTGAATGTAGGTTTAAGGAAATGACTCACCTGCAAGGAAACAGTGGGAAGGAGGAGTTATTTATGAACCTTTTAATTCAATTGTTAATATTTATACTCCAGCTGGCATAGTAACTTTGGATTTTCTCTCTTCAGAAAAGTTAAGGAACTTAGTTAATACTACAGTAAAAAACAGCTCTTCTGGCTTTAAAGCCTTTTGTCTCAAAGGAAGGGAAAGTTCATTGGAGATGAAAGCCTGGTCAAAGTTATGGTCAATATCTATTTCCTCAGCAGCACTTGTTAGTTATAATGCATCCTGCTTTATCAAAAATTGCCCCCTGTTCCCCACAAGGAGCTCCCTGACATTTGTTGCTTATAGCTTTTTCTTACATCATTTCTGTGAAACTCCGCTCATATCAACCAAGTTATAAGCATTTCAAAAAGGACAGTGATACATTCTCTTTAAGTACTAGGATTTTTCCAAGGGCTTTGTAAAGAGTATGCTTCCTCTTGAGACTGAGCATAAATTCCCTGCACTCACATTTCTCTATTAACGAATTGGAGTGGCTGATTAAAGATTAGAAGTGTTACTTGCTCTGGCTTCTTTGTGTACCCATTTTCTTCCATAAAATAATGTAAAATTTTCATTATTCACAGAAGCCAGCAGGCAGTTTATGTCTAGAGGCATAATTATCTTTCTCATCTGTGATCTAGCAATTAATATAAATGTTACTGATGACATTTTAAGGTGGCACAAATATTTGAAGTGAAAAGCATTGATCAGATAGTGCCAGCCCAACAGAAAAATTTTGCTCTTCAGTAAGGCTGTTTGCAAAAATGCTCATCTCCCAAATGCAGTCCCCAAATGAAATCTAAGGGAATATAAAAGGACAGCCAAAACATGTCATAGAATCATGGAATAGTTAGGGTTGGAAAGGGCCTTAAGATCATCTAGTTCCAACCCACCTGCCATGGGCGGGGAAACCCAAGGCTCTGTCCAGCTGAGAATCTAAAAGCAGAAACTCTGCAAAAGAGGTACTGGTCATAGTGGATGAGTATTCAATAAAAGGTTCCAGAAAATTCTGTAACTTAAAAAGTCTAATATGATGCTTGGTTATATATATGTGTAAATATATGGAGAGTCAGTGGTATTTATGTGTAATTGGAATACAAATTGAGAAGTGGTTCACAACTGTTCTAGCACTAACAGATCTAAGCCAATATGATACCAAATAATATTTATTTGGTTTCATTTAGATGAGTAGCATAAAGGTGATACTTATGATATCTTTTATTTTTCATGCATTTCTAGACATTTGTCTTTGTCGCTAATCTTTCTAAAAGTTGAGAAAGCTTTTTCCCTTATTTGGCTACTTGCTGAAACCATAGCTACTCTTTTTCTTTTTTTTTTTTTTTTTTTTTTTATTGAATCTCCATGTTTGCCACATCCTGGCTGATAAAATAATCTGTACTTTTATTCAGCTCTAGAATTTTTGAAGCAATTCCAAACTTTGTGTTTTCAACACTGTGCCGTACCTTTACGCCCCATTCACATCCACCCACTCTGGGAATAATTTCTGCAAGTATCATTGTCATATTTTTCTTCATGCCAACATTTTCTCCTCAAACCTTTCACTTGATCTTTAGACATCTCTCTCACTTGTGAGATCTCCTGAGTGATGAAGTTTCCAAGTTGTGTTCTAGGCTTTTTTCTACATTGAGCAGCTAATTAATCTCTTTCCTTACATATGTATACCTTTTTGTCTCCTTAGGTGTTGACAATGAGACTGTACACTAAAGGCTTTATTTCTTTGCAGAGAGATCGACTCGGAAAAATGCAGGTTGGTGCTCAGCTCTGGGCTTAATCTCTGTCTTGTCCACGTTCATTGTTCTGATCTGGAGCACACTATTTCTTCTTACAGGTTCACTTATTTCGCTTCTGCATATTCCTGGGTTTTATTTTGCTTTTAAACCTAGTCCACTGTAGCACCAAGGAGCACAAAAAAAGAGAAACTAAAACTTGTAATCTGATCTGAGTACATTCTGCAGGCTGGCAAATTTCAGTTTCTTACTCTGTTACTTGTAAGCCTGGTTTCAAAAGTATTTTTTAGCCCTATTCCATGTCCCTGAGGCCCATTATAATCTGATCTGACATTAGTGATTGTACAAACCCTCCAAACAATGTCAGATTTGCCAAACTGAAGTCTGTTATAAAAGCTTCAAAATGTTTTCCTTTTTTTGATTTCACATATGAAGCTACTTGTCTTGCAAACAAGTCACTCTTTCTAGGAGTGGAGTATTTTCTGTATCTGTGTCTTGGCTTGTTCTCTTTCACTGCGTTTTCACTATGTGAGTGAAAATGTGCCCTGGATCCTGTCAGTATAATTTATTTGGCTCCAATGCATAGATAAATGTAGACCTTCATCTCTCCGTGCTTTTCCATAGTTTCACCTCCTTTTAGGAAATAAACAAATTCTTGCCTGAATCACTTCCAAAATATAACTTCCTGTTGAATCTGTGGCAAATTCTAGATGCATTAGAATGTTAAGACGCTGTTTCATTTTATCATTTTACACCTTTTGTCTTGTTTTATGATGCTTTGCCCCCTGCACTGAGCATGCTAGCAAATAATTATTGGTGGCAATGTATAAACAGTCAATGTCAGACCATGCAAATAATATTAGCTGAAGATGGAGCTGGGGACAGAGGGTGGGCTGCAGCTGCTTTTTGTGTCTATTCATGTAGAACTCACAGATTGGCTTTGGAGAGGATGGACCTCTTTGTCAAAGCTCACTGACATCCCAAACCACATACCTCAGTGGACTCAAGAGCACAGGCACTAGTGACTGCACTAGTCCACAGTCAAACAGTGTGTTACAAACCATCCAAGATCTGTAATTAGCTCCATGTGAGGACTGCAGATCAAGAGCCTCATCTTATTCAGTGAGCCCCATTATACCTCTCTTTCACCCAGATTTAAAATAGGACCTTTATTCAACAAGTGAATAAAGGATAGGGCAGAGCCAGGAGACGTTCACTCCTCTTTAAAAATAAAACAAAACCCCAAAAAGGAATTAAAAGAAAGTTGAGTTTTTTCATTAACAGATATTAACCATTATCTGCATAACCATGATCAACACAATGGCTTTGATGAGACTCAGCCCACACAGTTTATTCCTCCAGCACAGGCCGAGTTTTCTGCCAGCAGTTCTGCATTCACTACATCCCAGCCTAATAAAAAATACTGAATGAACTCTCATGATTGAGCCAAATAAAGCTGAATATTACTACAAAAGAAATAAGAGATCAGTCATTACCAGTCACTGTTCTACTGAGAATGAGTATTCTCAGCAAACCACATGGAAAATATACCTAAGCCACAACTTTTTCCTTCTTTTTTTTCTCTCTCTTTTTTTTTTTTTTAATAACTAGTGAGGAGAGATACAGTGTTGGCACCTTTTAAAGTATCCTTCAAGAACCCTATACAGACTGCCATGAAGTACGAAATATTCTGTAGCATGTCCTGCTCATTGCCAGTGTCAGTATAGCCAACTCTTTCATCTCCATGGGGTGCTTTATCTAAATTTTCTTTGTAAACTGTAACATAAATACCTAGACATTTCAGCTGGCTCTGTATAGGTCAGCTCAGGTTCACTAGTGGAAACTCAAGCATATGTTTCTGTAATTTGAGCAAAAAAGAAGGTAAAGTAGCTTAAAAGATAAAAGCCTCTAAATCAATCCCAAAGCATGTTGTCAACTGTTTTCTATTCACCTGCAGGTTTAATGTTGGGCAAGAAGGATTTGAGCAGAGGGAGACTAATGTCTAACAACACTGTTGCTAATATATTGCTTTACTCATGGGTTATTTCACTTTGTATTTTATTATCAGTGGAGCGGATAGCACTGCCTATTATTAAAATTGGTGGATGTTGCCCTTGAAACTCCTCTCAGTTTCTTACAACTTTGTCAAGCTTTTAACTACTAATGTTTAAAATTTTCATAAAGTGCCTGTCTCTGGTTGCTTTTGTAGGGTTTATTTATTTCCAGTACATTCCAGCTGTTTTGAGGAATAATGCCTGAGAAACATAGGTTATTTCACATCAATTGAAAACCAAAATGGTACTTGACAGTGTTTTTCTTTAAGCAGCAGTAATATTTAGTTTCTTTTTCTCATAACCTGAAGCAAGGTCGATTGGTTTGCTGGGGAGAGACTGTTAAGACAAGGAGATATATTTTGTATTTGTGCAAAGAGTAAACTGTTTTAAAAATGACTCTTTAAATATTATCATTGCTAAAAGGTAAAATTCCCCAAACTTCCTATTTATGATGAACACAATCCCAGAGTGATGCTGTACAATGTCTACTTGGCAAGTATGGCTGTAAGCAGCAGCGTGTTAGCTTCATTTGGCCAACTGGACAATGAGTAAGACCATCATTTCAGAGCTCTCCACGCTGTTGTGCTGGACCTCAGAAGAAAAATCTGCTTCATCTGAAAGCAAGTGAAGAAGAAACCAAGTCTGTGAAGAAAAGGGGGATTTGTCAAGTTGCTCCTTAGGAAAGACAAAGAGAGGAGGAAGCTGGCAAGCAATAGAAAGAAAAAAGATTTCATGGGAAGGATGCAAACAAGGACCAATATAGCTTGATGAAGAAGGTGAAGGATGCTGGAAAATAAATGCAGTGAAGTCTTAAGATGCAGAGAGGAAAACAGAAATTTAAGAGCAAAGAAACCAAAAAAAACACCCCAGAATGAGCAACTTTAAAAACAAGTTTCATATATGTGTATTTAATTGCCTTGTGACATTTACAAGATCTAGGCTTTCTAGTTCATTGGATTTTTTGAAATTCCATGATTGAGGCTGGAAGGAATGTTGTGAAAAGACAAAATTAAATTAAAACATATGAATTAAAAAAACCAAACACCCTACTTTTTGGACTAAATTGCTGGGAGAAAAAAAAAGTCAAGTCAGGTGACAAATTTCTACCTCCTACTGTTCAAAAAGTTAGATATAGTCTTTACATTTATCCTTTTAAACACTGTTACACTGTAAAGTAAAATACATCTAAAATAAGTTCATTCTTCAAAATTACTTACTTTCAATACATCAGTGATTTACATAAAAATTTTCATATAGGAAAGCACCAACTAGTTTTAGGTTCAATTTTTAGTTTCCTAGTGCTGTGCAATTTCTTATGAATGAGGCTTCTTTTCCTACAGGACACGAACCACAGGATTTGGGAGACATGCAAGATTTGGAAGAGGTGCAATGAATGAAAGAAGGTATTGTGGAAAGAAAATACAGAAAAAGGCACTATTGAAAGAAAATCAAATAAAATGGGTATTTCACAGGTGGTCGTTTTTCCATGTTTTCTTCATTTTCTGGATATCTGATTTGATACTTCAGGGTCTCATTTGCCGAAATAGTGACAACTTTCAAGTGCTGTTGAAATCCATGGAAACTGCCTTTTGATACAGTTGCTGTATACAGTAAATCCTTTAAAAAAGTAGGTCCAAGCTATTTCAAACAGCAACCAGAATTAGTGGGTATTTTTTACCTTGATCTCTCTGGTTTAGGATTTCCCATCTGTAAAACAGTGATACTGATAAAGCGATGTTAATGTGTGGCAAATGTGGAATCTCAGTGCTGGAGTGCTGAGCTGTACAACTTCAGCAGTTTCCTTTCAGTGCAAGTTTTCTTTTCTGGACTGAGTATGAAAGAGTAATTGCTTTCTTTCTGTGACGATAATTCTGTGGGGGAAAGTCATGTGAACAATCTCGAGCTTCTCACAGAGGAGGCTTGGAAAATATTTTTAAACTGCTGAACTCAAGTCACTTAATCTTTCCTGCTTACTGCAGTATATTGAATTTTTGAGACCAAACAGTGTAGACTTCAGCTAGCTTTATAGTCTTGGCTGTTTATACAGCATTTATCTGAAAGAAAAAAATAGAAAGAAAAATAGAAAGTAATGGAAGTGCTTTTTAAATTTACCATAAAATGAATAAATTTATAGGAATATTAAGAACAGACATGTGGATCTATTGCATAATGGTTAATCATTCTCCATGAATGACTAACACTTATGACCTTTATTCTCCAATTAAATGAATACATGCATAAAGACAAAATTGCAAGAGCTCTGCAAATACAATATTTAACTTTAATATGAAATAAGAACCTTTCAGATGTCTAATAATGGGAAAATAGTCTACTCTCTGAAAAAAATGTAAACCTGAAATATGAGAAAACATTTCAGTATTGCATTTCCCCCCAAAGGAAATGTTCTGTGGGCTGATAAAAAAAAAAATAAATAAATGTATGAAATGCTGCTGCCATAATTTTTCTTCTTATTCTAGCTGTGTAATGCATTAAAACTATCAGCAATGACTCTGAAATTGTAAGAAATAAGGCTAATTTGTGTTTTTCAGTCTTCTCAGTTGCACAAATTGCTGTGACGTACAGTTTAAAACTTTTCCAATTACAATCCATGTTTTCTACAGTAAGCAATGAAGATGAAGGCTTGGTTGCTTCTGACTTAGCTCCCAGCCCTTATCTTTTCCTTCTGCTCTATCTTTGTGGCTGCCTTTTAAAAATTTCTTTTGGATTTGTACCAGCACTCCTGGTACCATGTAAAGACTAGTAATAACTCTGAGAAGCTGTGTTACCTAGAACAACAATAAAGGCCTGTTCTTCAACTCTCTTCAGTCAGGAGGGGACAATGTGGCAGCAGCACTTTACCCTAGAATTGTCTGCCTTTCTCAGCATATTGAAGCACAGTGTTATTAAATAGCATACCCCTCATCTCCAAGGCTGGCTACTGTTGGAGCGCAGTCAGAGAGCTACACCGGTTGCTAGTCCCTTCTCACATGATGCAGCCATCCTTATTCACTGAGTGGGAGGACAATATCCATCTTAGATTGCATGTACAGCTCATAAGGTAAAAATGCACAGGAGTGCCCTTGTTTTATCCCATCTGCTCATGTGATGCTAAGACACTTTTCAAGAAATGCCATTTTTGTTTATTTATGGTGTGGTGTTAACAAGAATCTGGAGATTCAGACTCATTTGAAAATATGACTGCCTGAGCAGCCAGAGCAAAGGCAGAGTCTGCAGGCAGAAAATTCACGAAGTGATAAAATGACTTGTATGTGGTCCCATAATCAGTCAAGGTCCAGGACAGAAACAATGTTGTCCAACAGCCATCAGTTTCACTTACCATCACACTACTCACTGGCTAGTTTCAGAGGATTTGGACTTTCCTGTGGTTTTTTCTGTAAAACTACAGTGGAGAAAAGCAAAGACAGCTGAATAAGTGCATCTGGGAACAAAAGAAGATCGGCTGCTACATTGACACAATACCTATTAAAATTGCTGCCTGGGGAGAGTGCATTTGCAGAGTGTAGCAGCAACAGATTCTGCAAGACAAAGTATTGCACATTTGACTGCTACAGTTGGCAGCTCTTCTGTCTAGTAGGGGTTGGCAGAGAATACAGGGTACATCTCTGAGAGCTAGTCCTAGGACATTTTTTCCCCTTCCAGTGGGCTCATGAGCTGCTCAGTGCAGTTCTGTCAAAATTTTCTTCCATTAGGACACTGCCTGTATCCAGTAAAAGCAAAACACTGTGCAAGTCCCAGCCAAAAGATAGACTGTCTGTTTCAAATCACGTTATGACCCACTGCAGCATCCTATCAGTTTCAGGGAGCTATGAACAGATTTATGTTTTTCAGATATACTCAGGTCCATTCATACATGCAGCAGAACATAAAGCAACCTTAGGGCAAATGAGAGTTAAGGCTATTACCTCTGTCTCTGACAGTCGCTTCATACTCATTTTTTGTCTCTCCTTTGTGGAGAGCCTTCTTGTGCCTCAGTGACTCTGGAAAAAATGTGTGGCTGTCCAGCCAAGGAAACAGAGCTCTGTAGTCATCTCACTGTGATCAAAGGGAATTGGTTAAGACCAAGTCATTCTTGTTTTTCCCTCCTATTTTGGTACTGCTTAAGTAATGTCTTTATAAAGGCAACTGACAACTGAAGGGTTCTCTGTTGGTGGAAATGGGCTGAAGATTATCACTAAGATGAATCTTTATTACATTCATGAGGAAAACGAAGAAGTGAGTGAAGCAGAGACAGGTGAAGGAGAAGCAGAAGATCCACCAGTTGCCTCCTCTTTTGGTAATTTACACCAACGGACAGGAACAGTAGCTGCTTCAGATCTCAATGCTTTGTTTCTCACTGGCTTTGTATGATTATTGCAAAGGCAGAGAAAGAAAGGTACCCCACAACAGCAGTGGAATCAAAGTCATTCGGACCAAAGTAGGAGACAAGACCCATTCTGTGAGATGAGCTTGTCTTGGGCATGTGCTTCCAACATACCAGGCTCTCATTCAGACACCCTGACACCCCTTCGCTCTACAACTGGGCTATGCTTATAGATGTGTTGGGGATCCCTTTCTGAAGAGCTGCTTTTTTAAAATCCCAGGTGGAGCTTACTGCTTGTAAGCAGAGAAGTACTGATAATTTTTGAGCAGCCCCCCATTGAATTTTAGGCTTGACACCAAAAACAATGAGCAGATCTCCTTTTTTAGGACCTAGAGGTTCTGAGCTGTTAATAGAATTTCAGGGCCTGAGTAGACTCTAATGGATATATTACAACTAGACAATGTTTTCTAAACTGCCTATATATATATATATATGCAAAGATCCATGAAGTTTTTTATATCCTTGTCCATTTTTCCTGTTCTGTTCCTTTACCCCATTAAACTTCTATTTCTGCCACTGTTCTGCCACTTTTCTGTCATTTTGACATTTCTAGCTAGAGAAAGGAAATTAGTAGGATGCTTATCTCTGAACTAACAGCATCATAGAACTCTTCTAGTCAATCCTGCTCTTCTACAAATGCATTTCATGGAAAACAATATGGGAAAAAGAAATGTACAGGTGCATGTTTTCTGATTCCATATGAGAAAAAAGAAGTACATTTGCATGGTATATGGTTGCTGATGAATGTCTTCAAGGGAGAATACACATGAACACAAAAAATAATGATGTGGGAAAGCATCAGTATAATTCCTTCCAGTTTCCTATGGACCCCCTCTAGATCATACCATTTTTCTCTATCCGCTTTTCTACATTAATATAGTTAATAATCCTCATCTCATATTTGTCTTTTGCAGAAGAGAGTAATCAAGGCCACAAGCCCATACCTGCATAGAGGCACAGGTGATTCATTAGAAGGGTTTAACCAGATCACCTCCCCCTGAAAGCTTTTTCTGCAGTGATGCTCTGTTCTCTGACAGCAGGTGGTTTCTTCTGAGTTCTTATTGGAGCTCCTTTGCGTGGCATGGAAAAATTGCATATTCACCTCACAAAGTGGCTGTGGCCTGGCTCTGTTGTTTAGTAACATGAATTAGGGAAAGCCGAGTGCCATTTCCCACAAAAGTAAATGCTTTATTTTCTGAGTTAAAAACAGCATTCATTGTTGTCTAGATATTTTAGACATGCCACATAAAATGGAGAAGTCCCACCAGAGATGATGACTAGCACTTCATGATTAGCTACTGTGTGTGGTATAATGGCTAGCAGTTGCCTAGAGGTGGACTTAGATTCTTTTAGAAAGAGGACCGAATTCAACCCATATCTCCTATATCCAAATTTCCTAGGTGTAGAGCTCTTTTCCAAAAGCAGAGGGCTGCTTCACGTCCCCTCTCATTTTGCATGGGTCCCAGCTGATCAGGCAGAATTTGCAAGGAAGTACCTGGTTTGAAAACTACAGCTCCTCAGGGCATCCTTTGCAGATCTGTGGGACCTTTGACAACGAGAAGCTGACTCTTTCTGGGTTTCAGGTGTCTTCAGAGTGAGTTGGCAACTTAATCAGGACATATGAAGTTTCAGTTATGCTTGTAGGTGCTCCTTAGGTAGTTTGGAAGACACTTTTGTAGGTTCAACAGCACCTAGACATTGAGAAGCTTGCCCATTGGTGACATCAGTGAGGTTTAGGACATGTAACTATCCTTGTACATTTGCACCATAGCCTCAGGGGTGGGCTGTGCCTTGTCAAAGTTGTTGGCACTCATCATATCAGGGCAGGTTGACCCTGTGTGCCTCATGACTCACAATCTCTGCCCAGAGGCCTTTGGGACGGGGCTGCAATATGGTGCCCATCTAATGAGGGGGATTTGAAGCAAAGACTGAAGTTGTGTGGTGCTGTCACTTAAGCTTCAGTCTTTCAAAGTTGTGGTCATTATAATTCGGTTGTATTTAATTAAGTGCCTGTATCCATGCTCCCGTATATAAATCAGACAATATCAGCCAACATGGTAGATGCTGCAGGTGAATAATATAACTCCTGACACAGCGGGGATTTGAGTCTCCTATTGATCCCACAGATCAAGCCTCCAGCTTGGCTGTACAGTGCATATCATGCAACAACAACAACAAGGGCTTTCTTCTCTAGATTATAACGTGCAATACTTTGAACTATTTAAATTAATAACTGTATTTTCAGCTTTGTCAGATGCATCCTATACTTCAAAGACACATCTTCACAGTTTACATTTTCCAGGGAAGTTGCTCATCAGGCATGTTGCCCCACAGTAACCTGTGATAGAGAAAGAGAGACCAATTGAGCTAACCACGACTGCAAAGAAGAAAGAGAAACCCCTGACCCAAAAGACTGCTTACTGGTGGGAAGAGAGAATAGTTAGGCAGGAGCCTCCTCTTTGCACAACCCAGTGCTGCCCGATCTTTGCGGCACGTGGGGAGGAACAGCTGAGCTGGGCAGCCGAGCTCTATCTGGACTAATGTCCAAAGAGACTTCAAACAAATCTCACACTTGTAAAAGTTGGCTCGACTTCCACTGATCTTAACAGCTACAAAAGAACATCAAAAGAGCAGAATTTGGCCCCATGAAAGTCAAGAAATAACCCATTTATGGGTCTCATTGTAAGGTATTAGCAGTTTAAAATTACAGTCATTGTGTGGCACAAAGAACATTCTGAACAATCCATTCCCTTATGGATGTGATTTAAAATTAATTCATTCTTCCGCCTCACTCCATTATTGCAAGCAAACCAGTGATGTGGAATTACTTCTAAGCCATGCGGTCTTCTGAGGACAGATACCTCCTTAGCTTATTCTAATTAATACATTTCATGTATCAGAAGTTCACTCTGATTTTTAATTTTTTCTTAACTAAACTGAACAAAAGGAAAAGTCAATTTTGCAATTAGAGGTTAGAGAGAGTTTTATTGCTTTCCTCATTTCCTATTTAGTTTAAAATGAAAAGAGCTTGCATCCTGGTGCATCAGTGCTTTCTAGCAAAGCATTACAGTATCTGGAGAAGAGATCAAATGTTGTTAAAACCCAGTTTTTGATTTTCATGTTTCTACCTAAAAAATGTAATTCTTTAACAGGATGTCTCATGATGGAGTCACTTCTGCACATGCCTAAGTGAATAGCAAGGAACTAGACCTTGCTTACTCATTTAGAGGGATTTCTTGATTTTCCTAACAGCTCAGGTTTTGTTTTGTTTCTTTCTCTACTTTGTTTCCTGCTGTCAAGAATGCAAAGACTGTAGCTCCCTATGCCTCATCTGTCCAACTGAACTGAGGCAGGCATAGTAAGGGGAGAAATGCGACCTTAGCAAGTTAATTCATAACATTCTCAAAGGCCAAATTCAATGTCCTGTATTGAGGAACATTTGAAAATTATTTCCTGCAAAATATTTTTATGTTAAAAAAAAAATAAATCTGTTTGATACTTGGGTGGAATTTGGTGTTATAATACTTAACATCCTGTCAAAATATCAGTGGATGTGTAAATCAGATCAAATATGTCCCACATAAATTCACACGTTCCCCTTCAAATGTATTTTGCTACCTTTCCACTATTTTATATCTAATTAACAGGGTACTGTTTCCATCTTCTTTTTTCTTTATCTATGTAATTGTCCTCTGTGGGAGTATACTGTTTCACAGAAGACCTTTGCCTGCCACTGGGCAGTAGGGACATCCCATTTTGAAGGTTATGCCAACAATTAGGGAGGGAAAGTGAGAGGTCCTACTGATACTGCAAATGGACTACTAGTCTGGATTGCCTCCATATCTTTTCTTGCCTTTATGAAAAATCAGTTTGATGCTTGTCTGTATCAGCTACTTCTATAGCAAAATGTAAACTGGAAGGAAAAACTTTCTATATAGAATCTGTTGACCTTCACTATCAGTGAAAACTAAGACTCCTGAAAGGGTACGAGAATTATGCAGAGGTTTGAGTGTGCAGACAGACATTTCAGACCTCTCCTCAGTCCTGCATCAATATTTATTTATTTATTTGCTTATCCACTTACGTATTTATTTTAAGGCAATTACTAGTTCCACATGTGTGCAGAAAGCCTTGAATCTGTGACCCAAACAGATGGGTCTTGAAAAAAAGAGTCACTTTGTTTAACTTTGGCAATTGCACTGAAGAGGATTATGAGCACCCACTCAGTCTGTTTATGCAAGTCATCCTTGCAACTCATAACATTCTTCTTGAAAGCAGCGGATGCCAATATTATTCCTCTTCAGCCTCCAGCAGCTCTTCTGGTTGATCCCAGGGCAAAAAAAATCTCACTCGCTTCAGGATATGAATGCTCACAGAGTGAGTTAAAGGAACTGAAATAATGCAAGCTAAATTTCTATTTTATATGATGAAGGCATAACCTCCCAACATCGACATGGCCCTATAATACATCCTCTTCATTTCCTCCCAGCCCTTTTCAAGGATTTTACACCCCATGCCTTCTGGCTATCATTCCGACCCTCTAATAATTAATTTTCCCGTGAGGCCTAAGAGATTACAAATTAATTTAGTTTTAAGAAAAAAAAATATTATATCAGAACCTGCAGGGAAAGAAATCATATGGCTTAATGTGTTTGGATGCCCCAAATGATAATCATATGGTCATTCTGATAAGCTGAATACATGTGTATATTTATATATGTTAACGTAATTCCCTTAGCTGTTCAAAGATTATAGTTAGTGTTCTGCATTTCCTTAAAGAATAATTTATTTCTAGCCTTGAGGCAGGCTCACAAAATAACTGATAGCTTTCTGTATATCTGCAACTTACTTAGATCATAATCCCATTTTTAGGAAGCATCTCTGCCAATCTCAGTATGTTCATTATGATGAAATAATTATGTTAGTATTAAAATTCATCCTTTGCCAGTAACAAGCTGCAGAAATCTTGAATGCTCCCTAGGCTAAGGTTCACAATCTGTTTAAATTGGCCTTTCATTGCAGAAGTAAACAGCTTTAATTATCTGGGCAAATAATCAAAGTATTCTTAGTTCTGGGGGTGAGGTTATATTAATCATATCCTACCTCTAGAGAAGATCCAATTCTATCAAGCACTTCATGAGAAGACAGGAATACTTACTCCATAATAGCACTCATTAGCCTTCACAGATTATGAAAATATTATAGGTGTCATAATGTCAATTCTGTGAAGCTGGAGCTTCCTAATAACAAATTACTGAGGGTCAGTTTATGCCAATGAGGAAAAAGTACTGAATATATGTGTTTACCACCTGCATTTGTCACAGATGAGAGCTGCCACTGAATGATGTACTTACAATACATACATCTATGATGCATATCACATGCCAGAGGCAGGTAGAGTGCCTGCGTAACTAGTTAAGTAGCTTTAGACTTACCCCAAACAATCTGGAAAAGAGACAGGGCGTTGCACCATTAAGATTAATGGTTGGAACTAAAAACCTTTCCTCAATTCTCTCCCTTCTCCAGTAAATCTGCCCCAGAACTCATTTGCACAATATTTAAGCGAAGGAAATGGCATTGGTCAAAAGGTACTATACCAAATCTGAGATTTATTGAGGACTACATTTATGGTTTTGCCTTGTCACAGGCTTCCAAATATCTTATGCAGTGCTGTATTTATTACATTACAGGTCTGCTATAGCTTTCCTGTTACTTCTATTATGTGAACTCAGAGGAGAAATAAGGTAGAAATAAATATACTGTCCCATTTCCAGACAAATTGCTCAAAATACTAAACTTGGCACATGAAATTTATGGCACGGAGAACTAAATTACTTAATAATATAAATTTGGCAACATGGCTTTTTTGACTTCATATGTTGTAATACACTGCTTTGACAACACCTCTGTGGAGTTAAAAAAAATAACCATGTTTTTATATTACTGCAAGAACCTTGAAAGGAAATATAGCGAAATGTAAATTCAGCATGTTTGAATTAAGATGATGATTTATAAGAAGATGCCTTCGTGCTTGATAATAAATGGCTGGATGAAACCTCCATTCGCCATCTTATTTTTTTCTTGACTGCTTCCATGGAGAGGTTGGGAGACAGAGATCCTTATTTCTTTTACATCAGATTTTCAAAGGACTTGTACTCTTTGTTAGGGTCAGATTTTCAAAGTATTTCAGAGCTTACGAGAACACCTAATTGGGAGTTGCTCCTTCACAGGTGCTTCAGTCTTGTTTTCACTTGTGGTGGCAGACTACATATGAAGATGGGAAAAAGCATGGAGATAGGAGGGTGTTGACCAGCCCTAAGGATGCACATCTTTGCTCTGCAAGCTCTGAAGCCTGCCTCTTTTTCCTGGATTTTCAAATTCATTTGCCACCCAGTAACAACTGCTTTTAAAAAACACTCCAGTGATTAATTTGAGCCTGGATTCCTTTTCATACCCAACCCAACTGCAGGCAGTGAACACTGACAAACATCTAGGAGAAATGGTTGACTGTAGCAATTTAGTCTACATCCCTAGTGGAGCCAAAACAACTGATTACTACCTCTACAGCACTCAAATGGAGAGGCCTCCAACATGGTCAGGAGCACAGCCCTCTCCATTTCAGGCAGCCCATGTCAACGGCATCATCTGTGACATGTCCCCTTTGTGTAACAGTGCCACATACAGCCTGCAATTCAAGCCAGAACAATGGGCTGGTGCATTGCTGGTCCATGCAGCTGTTCTTCAGCTTGATGAACAGTCAAACCCACTCACCCAGGAATCTTTGAGCATCTTCACTTTAGCCATGGGGCAGAGGAGAAAGAAGCAAAAAACCCAAGGGGGGTCTGTGAGACATATTCCCTCCCAGTGTGCCCCTCACTTGCTAGGAATCTGGTGGGATAACAGCCACCTTTAGGAAGACTGGGGTGTATAGGTCGGCTGCTCCAAAGTGTGTGTGTGTGAGCCCACTACTTCTGTTTCCTCACCCACACCAACTTAGGTTCACAGCAACTCATGGACACATGAAAATGGTACCCTTCATACCACAGGGACCTAACTCGGGCTTTCCAGTGTTGCCTCGCTCACTCCTCCACTTCCATCAGCTGTGAACCCACAGTAGTACTATGGTGGCAATGGTCTGGGTCCAGAAATAAAACATAGTGAAATTCTGCAATATCAAAAATATACCATGCCTTTTTAAGGTTTTCTCTGATCTTTCATAGGTAAACAGAGGTTTAGTAAAAAACACTGAATGTATCTTATATATGAACCAGAAAAGCAATTTTTTTGACAGCAAATTCTGAAGATCTAACTCAAATCCCTCAAGGAGGCAGGCTAGTTTTGTATAGATAGGAATTCTTTCACAACATTCCTCGTCTGATTAACTTCAGATGAGCTACGTGCTTCACAATGTTTGTGCTTCATGATACAGCTTGTGTTTCATAAAGCATGAGCAGTCACATGGCCACATACAAGTGCCCACTTCAATTCTGAATGACTTTTTATCTGTCATCATTTTGAAAATTAACATTCAGAAGTCATGAAAACTGAGGGTAAATGCAAACTAAAAAACCACCACCACTGTCTGATTTGATTTAGATTACCATGATTTCAAAAAGCAATCTCAGGACTGATCTGAAACTCTTGGCTTTTGAATGTGTAAAGTTGGCATTTACTTGAAGCCTGACCAAGGTGCCACAAAAATCAATAGAAAAGAGATCTGGGAGTTAGAAGTAAGTTTGGTTCAAAGTGATGAAAATGTAGATATCAGATTACTAAAAAGTGCTGCACATATCAGACATGGGAAACAAAGACATTATGTAGATTCTTTATTATTCAGCTTCTTGTTTGTTCTAATGACTTTCCTTACGAATCCAACCTGTACTGTTCTGCTGCTTCTCAGTCTTAAATAGTGAACTGTCCTTAAGCAAAGGGAATAAGGAAATTGAGCCCATCTATAACACATTTCAATAAAGTATGAAGGTGGCATTGGTTCTGTCACCTGTGGATTAAAGTAGCTGGTTTCATTATAATTTGATAGCATTTTGTTCTTGTTCTATTATTTCACCGTATTTTATTTAAAAGAAAAAGAATTGAAGATATTTAAAAATACATTGCCATTGTTGAAAAAGCGAATTACATTAGCTGTCTGCTGCTGTACTTCTGTTTCAATGTTAAAATTTCTCTGGTTTAAAGTAGGTTTTACTTTTCTCTTTAGAGTGGGTATAGACTCTCCTTGAATAACCTGTGGATCCTCTTCCTGTTGTTTCTGTGTTTATAGGAAATCAGTCAGAGAGTAAATGATGGAATGCCCATTTATATCAGTGGAACAATAACGTCTCGTCTGGATTTAATGTTTGCTGCCTGATATTCCAGAGGTGTCTAAATTTTTGTGAATGGGCAAAGTGATCCATATAAGATTTCCTCTTTGATGACTAAGCTGATAATTTGCTTTAGTACTTTAAGCCTCTTGAGAAATGCTAAGAAGCACCTCATTGAAAAGCCTCTTGAAATAAATGGCAAGACTCTCCTTTACATCAACAGATTTAAGTCTAACCATCACATCTATTAGCAGCACCAGAAAGAGTACTAGACCCAAATTTACAGAATTTGGTACTTCAGAACTCACTGCAATATATCTCCAGGTACATCAGTCAATTTTTCCTGTGGGGCATATGAGAAGTCAAACCAACCTACTGTCATTATCTATTCCTGTAAATTATTGATATCTGAAATGCTGATGCTTCAGGCTGTGGTTACAGTAAGCATTAAAGCTTCCTGCAGTATTATTTTCTTTCTGGCTCTTGTCCCATATTTTGGCCTTGTCCACTTCTAGAATAAGTAGTGATGGGCTGTGACTGAAAGATCACCGTTGTCTGTGTATTTATGATTACCTGCATTCATTTCAGGAATATCAGAGAAAATCCAATCTTAATTATTAATTTCAAGCTGGAGAAGGCAATGCTTCCTTTTAACAGCAAAAATCTTTACAATGACAGTAAGCTTTACTTAAAAAAATTGAAAGCATGTGTTTACCTATCTGCACAAAGCCAGAAATGCTTTTGCTGGGATTCAGCAGCCCTCTCACTCTTCTCTCTGTTGTTCTGCTGCTTAGAGGAAAGCAACAGTTACGGAATTCTCTGCTGTTAGTGAGGAGCAGAGAGCAGTGGGTCCAAGCTGGTTGTCTGGGTCTAGAAGGAAGGAATTTCTTCTGCTAGGAAGGGAACAGTTGCTGCAGATCAGGAAGGATACTCTCTCTCACAAAAAAAAAAAAAAAAAAAAAAAAAAAACCAGCAAACAACAAAGCAGAGCAAAGATTTCAGAGCCTTTCTGAAATGCGCTGTTGACTCTTAACGGCAACAGCAGAGTTCTAAGAGAGTGCATTGTTACTCTTCTGTGGCGTGAAAGAGAGTGTGTGCATGAGAAGCCTGAAAGCACAGTAGTAAATTATTATGTGTAAGGCTTCTGGGACAAATTACTCGACTCTATTTTCCTGAGGAATTTTATCATCACCTGTCAAGAACATATTACAGAAATCCAGGCCTCTGTGTACCTGCAAACTCCTTCAATAGACGCAAAAACTGAAACTGTGGAATGGTAAGGTAGTGAGCAACCCACTTCATCCAGTGCACATCAAGATTAATTAAGAGTGTTTGGATCTCAAAAACTCAGGCTCTGAAGTGATTTATTTGAGGTAATACTGAAGCCTGTAGGTGAATTGATCCATGATGTTTATATAAAGCTTAAGCTGTTGTCATGTTAGGCTGTCCTTTACCTGGTAACCCATGCTGAGGTGGCAGAGAGCTCCAGCCCCCTCCTAGCAAAGTATTTAAGTACAGAGCAAAGTATGAACACAAAGCCCATAAACACAGGGCTTGCCTTAATAATTCCACAGGGATTCAGATTACATGTGAGGTTTGCTGTAACAGGCATGTGATGGCATCTTCACTCTTGGTTATAAGTGCAAGGAGAGGTATTTCCCCTCCTAGAAGGAAACATGAAATCGACTCCAAGTGCAGATAACCCCCTTGGAGGTTTTGAACATTTTGGGGGTAGCAAGTGGTCTATGTATGTTCCTGAAACCCCAGCAATGTCCTTTCAAATACAACATTACTGTCTGTCTGAGGCTCTCCATATTTTCTTTTTGGAAGCACACTGTTGCCAGGACAGTTTGGATCCTTCCCTTGGCATCACCCTGCCTCCTGCCCTCCTGCATCTCTGTGCCATCTATCCTGATCCAGAATCCTAGTGAGATTTATTTGTGGGCTGCCTGGGAAGGATGAACATTGCTGTGGAAGTAACAGCTCCTGACATTCAACTCGAGAAGCGGGAAATCTGCCACCACACCTTCTGCTAATACAGAGAGAGCTTTGAGACTTGAACTACACTCTCAGTCCTGAATGTCAAGCTTGAGAGTCCCACAGGAAGCTGACATGGACCCTATGATCACAATACAGGAGGGCATCTCACAGTGCAACCATATGTTGAAGACGATGTAGTGGCTTGTGAGGCAAACTTCTCCTAAGGAGAATGGCAGATATTTTGAATGATGTCTAAAAGCAGTCAGGTTTTAGCTTATTAATCTTGCAGAACACTCATTAAATCATATGTTGCTTTATTTGTGATAATGGAACCAGACTTTAACTCATGCTGATGATGCCAGCTGTATGGATATGCCAGCCTGCTTTTGACCACTATTTAAAACGTTCCATGCTGTTCTTTTCCTCTCCTAACTTGCTCACCCTTGCTCCTGTACATGATTATAAAAAGAATTTCCTTCATCTTCTATTCATCTTTTAGCTTACAAGAGCCAAACATACTTACAAGGATCCGTGTCTTTCAGCACTAAAAAAAAAAAAAAAGGGATTATTATTTACTACTTTTCTGATATCAGAATTAAACTGTGCCTTGCCAGGCTTGCTTAGCTGGCACTAGGAAGATTAATACACTCACATTTGGCTTACTCAAGTTACATTCTGTTTACGCTAACAATTCGGAGAAAATGACACCAGTGGTCTCCAAGAAGTAAAGTGTCAACACAACAGATTTGAAAACCTGCAAGAAATAAAAAGATGGGTCTCAGTAAGAAGTGAAAGCCTTGCATGCTGGATTAATAAAGAGGAGGCTGTTCATGGTATATAAAGTACAACGTGTGTGCAGGACCTGCTTGCTAATCCAAAGCTATGCCAAAGCTAAAGCATCTGGTTTATCCATTGCTCAATATTTAGGAAACCCAGATACACTACTATATTAAAATGTTCTGTCAACATGGCATTTCTTTGCATATAGAAAGGTCCGTTTCTAATCAAATCTCTATTCAAATCCACATATTGCAAATGCTTCTGCACATACCCAATTCAACTTGTGTACACAAATACTTGCAAGATTATGGCCTGAAAGTGTATCTTTCTTAACCTTTTAGCCCTGACCTTGAGTGAGGTGAAGAGTGGGGGTTTTCAACTGTGCTTAAGTAAGTAAGGTATGCAGTTCTCCTCACTTCTCATATTAGGGGCCTGATCCTAAAAATCTGTCAAAAAAACTGACCAGAATGCTTGAAGGAGGAAGAGAGAGTCCCGAAGTGCAAGAGTCCCTGAAAACAGTTTTTAAAGAAGAAACAATACTGAAGGAACCGCCAAGAGAACAATGACTAACAGTTGTGACTGCAAGACAGAACAGACTTGAGTAAATAACATAACTGTACATAGTAAGCACTCCAATGCAGAACATTTGTTTATATAGCCATGTAGACAGGGGAATGTGTAGTAAATGACTCACCCTCACTACCAAGTGCTTACAGGCCCCACACCATGTTTAAATCTAAATTATTATGATCCTTACAATAGTCTATGAAGAATATGTCCTTTGCACATGATGATACAACTAAAACAGGGGGATGCAAAGAATACTTATTTTTATTTGTAGTGAGTTTTCATCAGAGTCCCAATGACCAGCTTATCAATAGTGTCCATACCACCTATGTTTCAACACTATTTTTGATTTATCCCCAATCTTTAGCTCACTGGAGGCATTGAAAAGACTTTCATTGAGAACAGCACAGGCACAATCAGCTTCTAACCTTCCAAATCAGAGGCTGAGTTGTTTCCCAAAATAACTTCCAATGGGGGGGTAAAAATTTCCTCTTCTGTAACTCCCAAATTCTCCTCAAGACAATGAAAACCACAGGTATATTCAATAATATGCCATTAGCCTGTTTCTAAGAGTTCTTAAAATGTCACAGAAATCCACGCCTCTTTCAAAAAGCCACTGACAACTTTTTAACTGATCCAACCTGCCTTGCTATTACTTACAGTCCTGAATCTACTCAGTCTAGGGACCGAAACTTTCCCACAAAACTCTGTGACTGCCAGCTCTTTCATGGTCTCAGTCGCTTCTGAAAACTGCTTTCAGTGCCTCTCTATTGTTCTGTCCACAGAGAGATAATGCAATCCAAATAGAGCATTAATGCCCCAATGAAGTACTGCCCAGACAGAGGTACCTGGGAAAAGTTAGTTCTTAGAGCTGAATGAAAGCAAACAAACAAACAAACAAAATAAATAGATCTAAACCTCTCCTGCAGCTGTTGAGGCTGTCATGAATTTTTAGTTCCAACTAAATTTTACTTAAAAGAGAGCTGCTTTTACTAATTCTTTACTTGCTGACCCAGATAACTCCACACTGTACAAAGCAGTGGATCTTCATGTGCTGACAGTCTGTTTTCGTCATTTCACTTGGAGCAAACACTGTCATCTAAGTACAAGCAGTGGATGGCCAAAAGATGTGAGGTGTGATTCTCCGCCAGCACACTTGAGCAAATGGATAATCTCACATCCACTTTGCAGCACAAAGAGTGCAAAAACAACAGAAAATGACCGGGGGGGTGGGTGTGTGTTTGTTTGTTTTTTGGTTTTTGGTTTTTTTTTTGCATTGTATTAGGAATAACAACTCTAAACAAATTAATAATGACTGCTGTCAATCCTAACCAATACTGTGTATTATGGAAATCAGCTACTGACCATTCCGAGATTAGTGGTGAATTGCCTCTGATGGAAATAATGACACCTGGGGACACATGGGAAACCTGGGAACTTGAAGCTTCTGTCAATTATCAGAGAAAGATCTTGCCTCCAGATGTGCTGTAGAGAGAGTTTTGCCAGAAGAAAAGCAGCGACTATGACTGCAAACCTGTCTCTCTTGATCCTGCATTAGAGAACATGAGTGTAGTTACTTGTGTGTGCCAACACACTTTGTGTGCAAGAGCTTTCTGCAATTATTAGAACATTAAAAATTTGTGCACATGATTTTAAGCTATCCCATGACCTGATCAAAAGTAAGATACTGAACATCTTGAAACAGCAATACGCACTCATACCTGTCTGTTTAAACGATATTGAAATGAAAGAGAAAATATATAAAGAAAAAAAACACAGTGCATGAATTTAGCAGATGTTGCTGATGCTGTCTTGGGTACTGGCTGGGCTTAAACTGCAACAAATACAAACTTGGAGAACAGAATGAGGACTGAATTCAGAAGGAATGCAAATCAAGGTGGAGTTTAACATGTTTTGGAAGAATGACTTACGTAAAAGTTGTAAGATTAAGTAAAATAAAAACTTCAAGTGCAATTTCGTTTGGAAAATGGGATCTTAAAATGCTTCCTCTTCCTCCTTGCGGATCTTTGCATTGAAGTCTCTGCTAAAACTTCACAAACCAGAAAAATGTACTGCTTTATTAATATTCTTGTACAGCTGGCCTCCACTGCATATCAACAGGACTTATTAACTTAGTTACAGCTGTAAATTTTACTCAGCGCCACTGAGAACATAACTTGATGACAATAGATGCTCTGTGGATATAGCGGACACCTCAATTTATATCACACAACCTTGTGTGGAATAACCTTTCCTTTGTTATAATCCTTAGAAGCTGGTTGAGTTTACAAGACTGGGATTTACAAGACTGGTGTTTAATACCAATAATATAAGAACAGAAAAATACAGAAATTGAGAGAAAATAAATGTTTGAGATCTATTTTCCAAGCACCTATCCTTTGAACTCTAAAGGCGCAATCATACTTATTTATATATGCAAATACAATATGAGCGAGCCAGACATGTTGACATATTTGAACGCAAGTTCTTGGAAAGATGTAAACAACCTAATAAGCCCACACAACTTTTCTCTCCCCATTTAAATTTCAATTTTTAGCTAGTTTAGATTTATTTAAACTTTGCTCTTTCCCTTCTTTCTTCAGCATTCCTTTCTACTTCCTTCCTAAACAATCCCATAGCTAGCAGGTCTCCCACACCTTCATGCTTCTTGATGAACTTCCTTGTTCCCTGATCACTCTTTCAGTTCATTTATAAGACAGAAAGAACATGTTCTCACTAGAACCAAATCCTGACAACCAGTTGCTCTGACAGCTCTACCCATAGTACACTTTTGATAGCTTTGAGTCTCACTCAGTCATAAGATGTACAGAGAAAAGATGTTTGAGCAATGAAAATAATAATGGATCAAAAAAACACACGAATACTGTGCCAGCATAATACAAAAAGCAAGAGTGATATTATGTCATACTGCCTCTTTTATAAGTAAGAACTCATTGTTCTCACAGAGTTTCTCACTTGATAATGGGTGCCACCTTTTTTGAAAGACAGACAAATTGAAGAAAATTTGGAGATGGCAAAGTATTAGTAAATGGTCTGTAAAATAAGAATGTCCAAGGAAGAAATCAGAGTTGGGCATGTCCGGTCAGGAAATAAAATGATCAAGGGGAGATATAATTTCTACATTAAGCATGTTACAGTCATGGGTGATTAATCTACTGAGGAAGATAAGAAGCCAAAGGCCTCAAGCAGAGAGGGAAAATGTAACTTTGATATTAGGAAAAGCTTTCTAGTACAAAGCAAATTTGACAAAGATCAAACCATTTAGAAAGATTGCATAGATTGCTATCATTGTTGAAGCTCAAGATCAGATGAGAGACCTTTGTGCATTTATCATCAGTTAAGGAGAACGAATCATACCTGCCCTTTAGGAAGAAGACACAAACCAGAGTCTTCTTCCAAAAGATTCTCTTCAACAATCCTCACAGGCAACTCATCTGAAGTTTTTGTCTTAACGTAAGCCACGTATGTTTGGCATAGGATTAAGTGTCATGATTTGTGATGTTTAAAGAAATTAAAATATTCTATTGAGACACAAGTACCAATGAAATTCAGATAAATAGGCAATCCCATAAGCACTTAAAAAGAACACCTAGCAGATAAATGACAGCACCAATAGCAATTCCTGAAGTTGCTTAATGGAGTTTAACTACAGCCAGCCTACTTGATGGATCACACCTGATCATTCTCTGAGCTTTAACAAAATGCAGATGCCTGAGAAAATGTTACAAATGCTAGTGGTGTTCTCCTCTACTTTCCAGCTGCTGGTGTTAGGTTTTTGATAGTTGTGTTATTTGGATGAAAGTGCTACTCTGGTTTTCTTTGGTACAGCAGCTACACATCTAGATAATGTTTGCTTTATTGCTTGCTGGAATTTTGTCCTCCTTTGGTAGGTAATAGTTCTCCTTCCCATTTTTTTTTTATTCTTTATTCATTTTGACTTGACTTCCATAGACTTACAGTGAAAGGATAATACTCTCTTCATATGTGGGCATCTCCAGTCATGCCCAAGTATCATCAAGTTTTCTGATTCTGCTGAAGTTAAGCAATCTGTGCTGTATACTCTTGTCACCATTCTGAGGTTCGGATACAATTTCTGAAGGAGCAATAGAGATAGATGTGCTCTTGCAGATGCAATATACACAGGTACAAATGTAATGCTAGCATTTAAATACATGTAACAACTTAAGAAGCAAACTAACAGAGGAATTGTTTAATAGCTTTTGCTTAAGTTATTCATAAGATTCTAGATATCTCTTATGATGCTACTTCTGCATTGAAACCTTGTTTACCAAAAAGCTAATTCAAAACATCTGGGATATGCTCTTGTTTAAACTGAGTATGAACTGTTAGCTACTTAGTGTGAAGTTCTCCTAACCCTGAGGTTTATTTTCGCAAATTTATTTCTAGAAGCACAGAAGTCTGGACTGTGTCAAATTAAAATGAAAGTCTGTATGTATGCTGAATGGCATGGAAGGCTGCCCTGTCATCTTTTTGTGCCATTATGGAAAACAAGCTCTCTATCCTCCTATCTAGCTTTTTATTTTATTTAAGTTTGAAATTTTGAGTCAGACAACATGTTTCAGGACTATGTAATTACAACCAGCGACAGCAGGGCAGAACATAAGTCCTGTAAGTGAAGATGAAAGTCACAAAGTGTCAATGCCCCAAAGATGTTACGGGCCACTCGTGGTTTCCAGTAAATCAGCCACACAGTTCCCTTGCTCACTCCCCCAGCCCTTTCTCCCCCACCCCCTCCCCCTCGCTCCCGGAGGGGTGGGGAGGAGAATCAAAA
>JANRGW010003269.1:0-20000 GCA_024733675.1 Psilopsiagon aymara
CTTGGTGTCATTGGCAAACTTGCTGAGGGCGCACTCAATCCCACTGTCCATGTCACTGACAAAGATGTTAAACAAGATCGGTCCCAACACCGATCCCTGAGGGACACCACTCGGTACTGTTCTCCAGCTGGACATCGAGGCATTGAGCACAACGCTTTGCGTGCGGCCATCCAGCCAGTTCTTTAACCACCGAGTGGTCCACCTATCAATTGATTGCTCTCCAATTTAGAGACAAGGATGTCACATGGGACAGTGCCAAATGCTTTGCACAAGTCCAGGTAGATGACATCAACTGCTCTACCCCTGTCCATCAGTTTTGTGGCCCCATCATAGAAGGCCACCAGATTGGTCAGGCAGGATGTCCTCTTAATGAAGCCATGCTGGTTGTCACCAACCACCTTGTTGTTTTCTTGTGCCTCAGCATGCCTTCCAGGAGAAACTGCTCCAAGATTTTGCCAGGCACAGAGGTGAGGCTGACTGGTCTGTAGTTCCCCAGCTCATCCATTTTCCCCTTTTTGAAAATGGGGGTTATATTTCCCTTTTTCCCGTCATGAGGAACTTCACCTGACTGCTGTGATCTTTCAAATATGATGGACAGTGGCTTAGTAACTTCATTTGCCAGCTCCTTCAGGATCCGTGGATGGATTTTATCAGGTCCCATGGACTTGTGTACATTCAGGTTCTTAAGATGTTCTTGGACCAGATCTTGTCCTACAGTGGGCCCAAGGTCTTCATTCTCACAGTCTCTGTATCTGCCTTCTAAGACTTGGGTGGTGTGGTCAGATCATTTGCCAGTGGAGATTGAGGCAAAGAAGTCATTAAGAACCTCAGCCTTCTCCAAATCCAGGGTAGCCAGTTCTCCTGATAGCTTCCAGGTCATTATGAATTATGAAGGTTATGAAGCCATAATCTTCAGTTCATGGTGTAAGAGTCCTCTCTGTGTCAGTCACTTATGGTGTAAAATGGAGGTTATGCCTTTAAGTGGGAATTACAGAAAAAAAGAAATTTTGAGGGGCTGTTTTATTTTTGGGGGTGTCTTCAGAGGATGCCCTAGGAATCACTGTTAGAAAAGGTACAAGTATCCACTCACCTGCACAGAATTGATCTGATCTCTGTATCTGGTGTTAAGAGAGGAATTTTTCCTCAGAGGAGATTGGCATGGAAGCTAGATGTGGAGAAACTTCATCATTTCCTAAGGCACTACCTAGTGAAAGCAGCATCTTAGGCTATACCTGCTGCAATCCAAGTGTGGCAACTCCACCTCTTTTCCAAATCCTCTCTGGCCAGAGCTAACAAAGGTCCTGTAGGACAACTGTTTATTCCAACATCTACAGTTCTCTTTGTAAGTCGTTTACATTTTCCCATGTAAAACTTCCTCCTTGCCCTACATGTTGACTGAGGGAGGTGTCTGGTGCTTTCACATTAAGCTGGGTTGCTTTGGAGGGACATTTCTGCCATCTGCAGCTATGCATGTCTGATTGTTTAATAGCAAGCGAGCTTTATATAAGATGAGGTGTGGTATGTATGATAGCCATTTGCCTTAAATGTTGCCTTGCTACTGTCTTTTATATTTACTATTCTGATTGGGGGAGGTGGAAAAGTTGGTGGGGGAAATTCTTGATTCTACAGTATCTTGCATAAGCCAGAAGTAAAAGGGACTTAAACTTATCAATTTACCCTGGGGTACATTGTATCAATGTACTTATCAATGTACTTCCTCTGGGACGTTTCCATGGAAGAACTGATACTATAACCGCTGCCAGTTTCATTATATTTGTGTTACAAGCACACAAGAGGAGTGCATGGAAAAGGAGAATTCAAATATGCCTGCCAGTAGATGCTTACAGTCTCATGGACATTTAAAGATCAGTCTTGTGAGATACCCACCAGTGTCCTCCTCCTGAATTACTCATTTTCAGGGGAAAAAGTTCCTTGAGTCTTCTTAAATCAGTCACAGGTGTCCTGCTGATAAGGTTGCAGAACCTGATAATAGTTAGAGGTGGAAAGTGGCAAACCTGGTTCCTTCAGTTTCCTCTTGACAAATCCTATGTTACCTATTGGCACACCTAATTTCTCTTCAAAGCAGAATAATGAAAGTCTGCAACAAGTTTCTCATACCAGTTTCTCTTTCACCCTGATGTTACCTGCATTGGCTGTAAGGGATTTGAAATAGTTACACACTTATTTTTGAGCAATGCAAAATAAAGAACACGGCCCAAAGGACTGAATTGACCAAGCAAAGACCTTAAATCATGATGTTGAAATTGGAGGGAATGCTTGAAGTAGCAAACTCTTCTCTTTACCAAACACGTGTACAAGATCAGGCCCCAAGTTCATGTCAACCTTTGATTGTGGTATATCTTCAGTAAGGGTTGAAGTTGCTGTCTGTTATTTCACCAGACCTCCAGTATATTTTTAGAGATGCTTTGTAGAGAAAGAGCAGCAGCAATTTATACACTGAAGAAATTAGTAACTGTCTGAAGGATATCACTGAGGGATCTTTAAAAGAAAACAATAATAGTAGTCATAGCAATAATCATAATAATAATGAAAACTGATTCTGTTTGGAGCAGAATGTTGCCACCAGATACTTTAGAAATGTTAAAGAGTGATGTAAATGTTTAATGAAAACATCCAGCTATTATTTTGAACTTGTATATGAGCAATCTTTTTTGACCTAAGCCATGTTTTACCTGTAAATGCAGCTACTACCTTTCATTTCATACCAGTCAATTTCTTCTGATTGGAGAGGAGTTGGGCTATTATATTGATTCATCCATTTTGAATTGCTAAGGTTATTAATTTCAGATTTATTCCTGTGGTTCTCTTATGATCCAGATCTGGCTTTTAGGTATTTGCAACCTGAATTAAAAGTTTAGAAAAATAAAACAGTACGAAGAAATTTTGTATTTTTCTATATCACACAATAGGCTTTTTTTAGTATGCAAAGGATTTACTGCTTTGTTCAGTAGGCTTTATGTTTCATGTAAGTGAAAGGCAGCTCTTACTGTTTAGCAAAATGTAACAGGTATGCACACGTGTAGCTGAGCAGACAATCTGTCTGTAGCCAGATTATGCTTTGTCAATCACTCAGTACGAAAGAGATCTTTGGTAATTTGATTATTCCTCCAGCCTTTGAACACACGGCTCATTTCAAGTTCGTTTCCTGTTAAGACTGCCTCTTTCTCATGTTTTTTCTCTGTACATACGACTTGAAAAGTGAAGTATGTGTTACCATTTAGACTTGATGGAAGAATTCTTTTGAGGAATAATTTCTATCAGCAAAGAAAAAAAATACTTCAAATTCAAAACAGGAATCAAGTTTCAAAACTTAGGAGGGTGAAAAGCCCAGCATGAGGACAGATATTAAAGAAAACTTATTTCCCTAAGTAGCAGAACAAATACAAATCATAGAAGCTTTCTTGACATATGCTGAAAAACATTTTTCTTCTTAGTTGGCATTTTAATGCCAAATTTCATCTCCATGTCTCACCAGGAGTAAACTGATTGCAAAATAGATACATTTAGAATACATTCTTTTGTTATATCATGTGTATTGATGTAATAATATTTACACATATTTCGTGAAGGTGGATGGTTTTCCAATTGACTGATCATTACTTAGGTGGTTTAAGGAGAACTATGATCAGAGGTAGCATCTTGAGCATTGTGTCTCTCACTAAGAAGATTAGGTCCTACCTGAGGGTTTTTTTTTTTTACAGAAGTGTAGAAATCAAAGAAGAAAACTATTCAAGTTGTGTATTTGATGTTTATCACAAGTATTTTTCAGATTTATGAAATTTTGCACAGACAAAAACTTGGTGATTCAGAGGAATCTGATTCACCACAAATTTTCATTAGAATTTAGTATTTGTAAAGTACCAGTAGCATATACAGTTAAATGAATTAAAACCTGCTTACCTGAAAAACCTCAAAAAGTTGTCATTAGTGGAGAATCACAGCCAGCTAGAAATGTTTAGAGGATAAATGCTAATTGAAGTCCAAAAGGATTGTTGTGGTTTAAGCCTAGCTGTCAACTAAGCTCCACACAGCCACTCACCCCTGGAGTTGGATGTTGAAGAGAATCAGAAGGGTAAAAGTGAAAAAACTTTGAGAGCTGAGGTAAAGGTTGTTCAGTAGGTAAAGCAAAAGCCCTGCACGCAAGCAAAGCAAAACAAGGAATTCATTCACCGCTTCCCATGGTTAGGCAGCTGTCACCAAGAAAGCCGGGCTCCATCATGCATAACAGTTACTTGGGAAGACAAATACCATCCCTCCAAATGCACTCTTTTCTTCTTCTTCCCCCATCTCTATATGCTCAACATGACACCATATGGAACATGATGTATGGAGTATCCCTTGGGTCAGTTGGGGTCAACTGTGTCCCCTTCCAACTCCTTGTGCACCCCTAGACTGCTCTCTGTGGAGTGGGGTGAGGAGCAAAAAGGCCTTGACTGTGTGAAAGCACTGCTGAGCAGTGACTGAAACATTCCTGTGTTATCAACACTGTTTTCAGCACAAATCCAAAACACAGCCCTGCACTAGCTAAAATGGAGAAAATTAACTCATCCCAGCCAAAACCAATGCAACTATTGAGCATTTTCACTAGGCATACAAAATAATTGAAGGGTTACTACAGCAAGAGTGAAGTCATTCGTGGACTTTCAGATGTAGCATATTCAATAGAAATTGAACAGAGAAGATGCACAATACAGTCCTACAATTGGGGGTTATTTTACAGTTCAGCTGTTATAGCTCATAGGAAAAAAGAACTTCTGAGATAGTTTTCTGTATGTAGGATGTTCCTGAGTAGAAAACAAAAAGTGCTAATAAGCCTCTTTTTCCAAGCATAGAGAAGAGTAGTGTCTGGAAGCTGAGGTCTTACAAATTCAGAGTAGAGAAGAACAGCTAGGAGAAACTACCAGTGAGGTCTCTTGGTTTAGCCAGATGAGGATGGATTGTCTTCTTACAGGACTGTTCTAGCTCAACACAAAAAGCTTTAGCCAAATAGAAGTTATTGGTGCAGTCCAGCAGCAATGAGTTGAAGTTTAATGGCCTGTTTTACACAAAATGTCTTTTCCAACCATAAATTCAGTGAATCTTTAGCAGTACTGAAAGCTAGCAATGAAATCTTAGTCTTTCTAAAATCAGCATCAGTATTTCACTCACTTCTCTAGCCAAACTGCAGGAAAGATGGAGCTAATTTTTTCTTTTCCCTGTGATTTATCATCTTAGGCGGTGGGTGCCCCCCAATTCCTTGTGCAACCTACTGTTTTATAGTACTAGCCTGAATTTTCTTGACTAGAAGACAGATGTATCTTATCTTACTGCATATTAACAAGTTGATGTTCTCATTGGTGCTTTAGTGAGGTAATGTTAAAAATAATCCAGGACTGGCGTAAAAGGTATCCACTTCAACTGACTTTATGATCAGAGTGACCATATAACTGTTCTGTATTCCAAAACTTCAAATCTCCCTTCACTAAGTCCACTGCTTAGTCATAAGGCCAAACTTAAATACTTGCCAGTTCAAATCTTTTGATTACTTTATTAATATGCTCTGTATAATGTTGTGACATCTTCTATAATAAAGTTGAATTCTTAGGAAGGAAGCAGCATGGGAGGTAGGCAAGTGGCAAAGGTATTTGATCCCTTCTCTCTTGATCGAAAAATTACAGCTGTGGTCTCCTCTGATCTTGAGGTTGTGAATCTCTCTTGCATGCTCTGCACTCACTCAGAGCACAGCCTGCTTATTGTTGCTGATGGGTTTTCCTCCTTGGAAGTGAGGCCGGGTACACAGCGGAATCCACTTCTCCATCTAGAGGTGCAGAGCAGGTCTAAACCTGGACAATCCTAATGCTCTGATTTGTTTTAGTTTTAAGTTAAAAATATACATGTGTGTTAGTAACATGTGCAGGAAAAAATTATATTCTCTGTTTATGAATTTCTATGTAGATCTTCATGCTGCTATGGAAGCTTTGGGGTTTTTTTTAGTCTTTGAGTGTTTAATCTTTCTGTTCCTTTCGTTTTTCCTTTGAGCTCTAGTCATGCACTTTGCCCCAGACAAGTCTGTGAAATAAAATACTACATGATTCCTTATTTCCAGTTTCAGCTTGCAGGCAGTTCATTCAGCTAGATTATATATCTAAACTTTGGGTATGAGATATAGAGTCTCAAATGACACATCACAGGAGATATTATAGCAAATGCTGTTTTTTTATCACTTTGTCCTTTGAACATCATTAAAAAAGGGGGGGGGACACGACACATTAAATACAAAAAATAGGGTAGGTGATTTTCTGTATCAAATGCTGGTGGTTCAAAGGTTATTTTCTTTGATTTATCCTCTCTATGATTTCTATACCAGTACACTGAATTTTGAAGAGAGATACCTGAATTGACATATTTTTTATGGCTGTATTTTGGTTTGTGGATCACAGTCTGAATGGAAGGATATGCGCAAAGCAGATTTTCTCTCCCATCACTCTGTGAAATTTGTATTGCCCTAAAATTTGAACTAAGTCCTCTGGGCGTAAAATAAGAACAAACAGCTCATTCCCTTCTGCTCCTCTAAACCACATGAGCTTAAATATTAATGAAACTTTCATGAATCACCCATAACACATACTGCCCCTTTGTACTGGAAAAGGCCAGGCTTTTTATGGTTGCTGCCATACAGTCAGGATAATACCAAGCAGAGTCATAAACCAGTAATTAATACACTTCTGAGCTGAGCTGTGTTATTGTGTAGATGCTAATTAAGAATGATAGATCCCAGTGATTGAGTGGCACATAATACCCTTGGTCAGCATGAGTGAAAGGTCAGTTATCATTTTGACTACTTTAAGTGAAAATGTTTTCCCTTATGTCAGTGATTTCAGAAACCACAAATGTCAAAGTGAAATGCCTTATACCTTCTCTTTCTAGAATGCAGATTTTCTGTGACATGACAGGAGAGGGGTAATAGAAGCTATTTGATTTGCTGTTAGGCTTCTGACCCAAACAATCAGAAGGCAAAAAGAGAAAGAAAAAAAAAAGAAAACAAACAAACAAAAAAAAATTCATAAGTAAATATTAAATCCTGGCATCCTGACTGCATTCAGTTTGGGGTGGTTCTCTGAGGCACTGTAAAAGGGGCTGGCTTTTCAAATAGGGCAACCCCTTCTGTGACAAAATGATTCAATGAGACTGGACACTTCAAAGTTCTCTTTTGGAAAATATCACCCACTTGATCAAAACGGTCCTTGATGGTTTTAGAATGTTTCTAAGTTATTAATTTTCTGGCAAGTGGAAAAGGGTAGCCTTAACTCCCAATCTAGGGATGAATTCAGGCATTACAGCTTTTTCCAGCAAGGAGACAAGTCAGAAAGGGAGATTGTGCTCTGGCAGTAGGAATGTTAGACATCTCACAGATGCTCGTACCAGTGCTACATGTTTAACTTCACTTGTCATCTCTGTGTTCTTCATAGCTTAGACACCTTTTATTTTTCTTTAATACTGTATAACCATGATTAAAGTTGATAGAAAAAATACTGTCCTGAGGCTATTAAGACCCTTAGATACTTTAAAGGGTACATGCCTAGGCAAAAGCGTTGCATGACGTTTTTTAAAAAGATGACTTTTAGAATTCTGCATTATTAAAATATCATTTGATATTTTGATCTCATATATTATGTAATTTCTGCTTCGGGATGGGCTTCTGCAGTTAGAAAAAAGAAAAAGAAAGGGGGAAAAAAGGAAGTAACCAAAGGAGACTTTTAATTCAGCTCTGTGATGATTTTGGGGGAGTACCAAAAGCACTACAGTTCTAACTAGGGACTGCAGTTATTACTGTAGTTCACGTAATAATTGATGATTTTGCATGGTTTTGCATACTAGTGTTGGTACTAATGCATGCTTTAAGGAAGGGCATCTCTTTGCTCAGGAAATCACTACTTGATAGTGCTTCTAGTAATGTCTTAAGTGGGTCTTTGAAGAAATGGTTTTAGCACGCTTTAAGTTGTGTGATTAACTGTAATTACTTAGGTAAATGGGTATGATCAGTACAGCTGATCAGTACAGCAAAAGAGAATGCAGCAAATGAGAAAGTATTCACAGTGATAAAGTCAAAGGTCTTGCCTAAAAGTCAGTGAGAGATTGAAAAGGCACAGTTCATAGAGTAAATTGTTCAGTGAAAAGGAATTGATTAGGATCCAGATTTGCTCTGGTGTAACTGGCATTTGAATATACCAGTTTCTGAAGGAGGCCCTTGACCTTGCTAAAAATGAAAACTAAAAAATGAGTAGTGCTTTTTCACGGTTTCAGCTTGTCCTGGGTTCAGCTGTAGCAGTCATTTTTTTTCTTCTCGGTAGCTGGTGCAGCGCTGTGTTTTTGACTTTCAGCCTGGGAACAGTGCAGATAACACTGAAGTTTTTAGTTGTTGCTAAGTAATATTTACTCTGATCAAGGACTTCTAGTCTCATGCTTTGCCAGTGAGGAGGGGCACGGGAAGCCGGGAGGAAGCAGAGACAGAACACCTGACCCAACCTAACCAAAGAGATAGTCCATGCCACAGCACGTCATGCCCAGTATATAAACAGCGTAGAGATACCCGGAAGGCCCAGACTGCTGCTCGGACCAGGCTAGATAGTGGTCAGCAAGTGGTGAGCAATTGTGCTCTCTCCTTGTTATTTCCCTCATCATTATTATTATTGGTGGTAGCAGTAGTGGTTTGTGTTATACCTGAGTTACTGGACTGTTCTTGTCTCAACCCTTGGGAGCAGCATTCTTTCGATTCTCCTCCCTCCTGGAGCCGGGGAAGGAAGGAGGGATGAGAAAGTGACTGCATGGTTACCGGCTGGACTTAAACTGTGACACAGCTCTTCAAGGATGCCAGCAACTGGGCAGGCAAGTAGAGGCATGGGGCCATCTATGGTCCTGCGCTGGGGCAGGCGAGGCAGTGCTCCCTCAACTCAACATTGTGCTGCGGGTTAGAAACAGTGATATGATTCTGACTTGTGGGCCCAACAGGAAAGATTGTAACTAACAACTTATGTTTTAGTGTAATGCTAACTTAACAGGCAGTTCTGGGCCCACTCTTCAGAAGCCACTAATGACATTGCAGTTGTGTAACTTGAACAGTCTCTGTTCTTGCTCATTCTGCCAAGAATACTGCAACCCAAAAAGCCTGTTATGCAACTGCAAGTGAGAAATTTGGGCCACTGCAGACAGCCACATCTTGACAATTGGATTTTTGTCCAGTCTGGCTTTTCAGCTCATTTTTCATGTTAACAAGACTATGGTTTTCTTATACAGGCTACTTCAGTGTAGCAAAGTGATATATTTTCCTAGGAAGGCAGGCACAGTGTTATAGTAAAACTACATCTGTAATTCAGCATCTATTTGTCTGTACCCTTCACAGTAATTAAGTTAATTTTCCAGGAGGTCTAAGAGACACTACAAAATTATAATAAGCTAGGTGTTCTTTGGAGAAGAGGAGAAAAACTTCTGTATAGCTTGTTGGTCTGGACTTGTAACAGGAGTAACAGAAGACCTCCTGCATCACTGGCTTCACCCCTATCTAATCACAGAATGTCACATTGTCCTTTTAATAATTAGATCATGTTCTATTTTAAAATACATGGAACTTTTATTATTATCATTCTTGTGGAGCAAGTATTCCAGAAATCTACTTGCTGTAAACCAGCTTCTCATTTCTGTCCTCAATTTATGCCTGACCATAATTGATGGAAGGCTAGACAAATTGTACCATGAATTATTTATTCGCATTTGTAGTAGGGCCTGCCATTTATGTGAGTGTCATCTTAGTAAACTTAAGTTGTTGAAGTTCTTGACTTTAAAAGACTGAGAAGGATATGTGGGATCTGGGAATTTGAGTGGAAGGGAGTCTCTCCTTATCCATGAGGTGTTTTGAGTGGGTATTTTCTGAGAGCTGATTGTGCCCAGTTTCAGTGCTTGAATAACCTTTCTGTGTTCTTGAGGTGAAGATGAGGTCCTTGTCAACAGAGGAAAGCACTCACTGAACTGCAGTGTGTGCATGATAATTTACCTGCATCCAAGATAAAAAGCATCTCTTCAGTTCTTGATCTTATGTTTGATTTGGGGATACAAGCCATCCATTAAAGCAAGTTGTAGATTTTTTCAGGGAATTGCTATGAGTAATTGAAAGATTGCATTTTCTGGCTCAAAAAGAGACAGCAGAAGACACTGCTCAAAGGGAGGTTATTGAAAAGGAGGGAGGTTACTAGTGACATCCAGGAAGCATAGTCTTGGGATCAATTTTTTAAACTATTTCTTTAATGTCTGTAGCACAAAAAGAAGAGCACAACTATGCATTTGGGAAATGAAGATGAGAATTTCTGCTTAACATGTCTGGTTACAGCAGTTGTTAAGCAGAAGTAGCTCCTGGGGCAAAACCAAAGAAGTAGCACTCTTGAACCAGACACTGAGCTCGAGAGTGAAGAGAAGCTGCTGGAGTGGAGGAAGAAGCTTCTTCTTCCTTTTGCTGCCACTTGATTTTTTAATTCATTACTGAAAAATGGCCTTTGCTCCAATGAAGCTTTGCTCCAGGTGAAGAGCTAAAATCCATCGCTCCCATTTTTTGTGCAAGTAGTGTAACTTTCCCCTAGCTAAGCTAGAGGAAAGTGCTAGCACACTTGTCTCTGAGTGGATGTGTCCCCAGCTGCTCTGGAGTTATTCTGCACTCCATGTTATGATTATTACTTAAGAGACATTTGAGTGTGTTTTGCCTGTTCTCCACATTCCTGCTGACCTTATGTAGGAGGCAGACGGGGAGTTCTTGAGGCTCAGGGGGCTCTGCTAGTGGCAAAGTGGAGAAATTCATGTGGCTGAGGAGCTTTCAGGTGAAAGCCAGGGCTGTTTCCAGAGTTAATGGCTACTAAGTAAGGCTAGTGTGGTTCACAATTTTGGATTCATGCACCTCAAGACAAACTAAATCCTGCTTTAGATGTCTAAAACTTTGTTTGGATCTGAACCAAATGCTTGATTTTTTTGCTTGGAGAAATGTTGCATAGAATATAAGTGCTTTTGATTTCAAGATGTAGATACTTCAATTTAGGAAAAAACAAAAAACAAACCAAGTCTATTATTCATAAAGAAGTGTTAAAAGACATTCAGATTGAGATCTAAGCCTACAAAATCAAGGAAATCCTGAGGCAGGATTATTACATTAATCTTTCTGTCCTCCTCCATCAAAATCAAACTCCCTTTGTCCTAACATTGTTTATTCTAGCAAATATGGTTGTCTATGTATCTGCCACTGGGGTAACATTTGTTATCCTCATGTGGAACAGTTATTATCATGTAACTGATATAAACAGTTGAAAAGATGTTGCCTCTGTGAGCTTTCTTGGCCCACCAGAGCCCTATCTGTTAACCCTCTGAGCCTCCTGTGAACCTTGCCTAGTTTTCAGTAACATGTATGAAGGCCAGAAGCCTGAAGCTGTGAATGGCTATAACTATACTACTGCTATACTACTTTTTGTGCTCTTTTATTTTGCATATCAGCTGGAACATCTATTATTTTAGATGGGATAATTTGGGGCAGTTGTATTTTTTTTTTGGTTGTTGCTTTCAGCATGCCAAAATAGTACAATAAACAGTCTACTACTGTACTTGTTTTTCTGTTATTTATCTAATGGGCCATCCTTGGTGTGTGAATTCCATCAAACAATGTTTGCATTGTGAAAAAGAATAACTATTGTTGTTGGTTTTAAAAGTTATTCCATTTGCTTAGTAGTGCTACATATGCATTTAGAAACAGCCAACCATATTAGGATATGATGAAGTGATGCTTCTTCAGTGCTGCTTTCCTTCCTCTTCCAAACACTGAATCAGAATTCTGTCCCCTGAACCCCAAACACTCATCTCAGCATTCTTTTACAAGGAACAGCACTTTCTGTGTGCTGGGAAAGAGAATAATTAAATTAACACCTTTCACATCGTTACACATTTGGGTGCCCTATGGATATTTGATGTGGATATATAAATTTTAATTGTGAAGCTAGTTCCTAAAAGATCAAAGAGCAGGGAAGAATTTCTTTCCAGAACTACCAACAGATGAGCACCTGAATGACTATTTCGCAGAGTAAGAATATATTCACAGAGTAAACAAACATTTTAGTGTGTGGCTTGTGATTTTCAAAATGAAGCATATTAAATGAATGAATGTCTTTAATCTATATAGCCATTGCGTTGTTTCAACTTCTGAAACTGTTTTAATGAGTGTCAATTGTGTAGCATGTTGCTTTTTACTAGACTCACAAGAACTAAATATAACACTCAGGTTTCCAGGAACTCATAAAAAAGCCTTCTTTTGTGCAGAAGAATGCACTTTTAATGTGTCTTAAATCACAAATGTTTTACTTATAGTTTTGCATGTAATGAGAACTATTACTACTTTGCTAGATCTGTGCATAGTAACACAGTATAGATCCCCCTTGATAAGTATTTCCCATGCATCTGAAACAGAATAAATGGATTGCTTGCATAGCAAATTCGGTTTATAATTTGGAATTTTAATCTGCAGTATGTGCTGTTTACAGTGGAGATAATTTGTTGATCTTTGCAAGAATTTGCATTTAACTTGATCAATATAAGATATATTTTTAGTTTGCAAATTATTTAGATCTTCCCAGTAATATTTTAAAATGAAGTGTCTATCCACTACCTAAAAAGAGTCACATTGAGAGGCAGGTCTTTTAAAAATATCTATTATTAAATATGCATTATAAATTTTAGGAGTGTTTGCCCCTTAAGCAACAAGGAGCGTATGTTTAAAATCAACACTATTGTTTGAAGCAAAAGAAACCTGAGTCCCACCTTTTATGTTGCCTCGGACAGGCTTCTGCACAGTAGCAGGATGTGATGAAGCAATGTATATTTACAAATACAGAAAAAGAAATATGAAAACTCTGGTTTAATACTTGGTAGTTTATGCAAGTCTGTTATCACCATGAGATTAATGTAATCAAAAGGACTGTCCTAATGTAATAGATTGTAGACTAGAAGTGATATAAATTTTCAAATTTATGTTTGTGTTTATATTTTAGTTAGTGGTTTAGGCTGTGAAATTTTGGCCCTGGGGTTAAACTTAAAGGTTTTTGAACTAAGGAATCTATGGCTAAAATATGTTTGGTGGGAGGGAATAATATAATTACACATAACTTTTTGATAAACAGACTAAATTATGCTTCAAAGGACAGATGTGGCTTTAATAATCTGAACCATTTGCATTTTCAGATTAAACCCGGCTTGATTGCATTGTACTTGATATGTATACTTAAATCTATATGTTAAATGTTATACTTTGATATAGAGCATATTGTTTGACTTTGTTCTTATGATCTGACAAGCTTCATTATATAATAAACTAGTTTAAATAAATCTTAAAGACATAAAAGTGTTCTTGACAGTAAGAAAAAAATTTGAAGCACATAAATGATATATTGGTTAGATGCTCCAGAGAGAGTCAAAGCTTTTTTCATTCAGATCTTTGAACATGTGTTTTGAATAAAGCTGTAAGGCATTTTCCAGTAACCAGTGTTGTATTACAAAAATGAGTAAAGTAAAACAAAAGGAAAACATGTTTCAACATTTTATTCAGTATTGTCACACATTGTTGCACATTTCCAGCTGGAAGTAAATGTGACATTTGTAATGCTAATTTTTCAAACCTAACCTTTTATAACATTTTAAATATTACTTGGGATAGTGAGCTGTTGTGAAAAGAGCAGAAGTAATGAAGTATGCGATCAGGGTTCAGTTGGATTAATAATGGCTTGAGTGCAGTTATACTGCCAGTTTGTTGCAATCAATCAAAACCATTTTTGAATTGTTCTCTTAAACTGTATCTACTAGTAACTGCTGAGAAGTAGGTTTCAAAGCACTTGACCTGACATAGGAGCAGTGTGTGGGTCTCAGAAAGACCAACAAATAATACTGTTAACATTACCTTGTATGTCCCATGTGAAGAAACCCCCCTGATTTCTTAATACAGAAGAATACACTGTAGCCTTGCTCCATACTATGTGTGATGGATAAATGTGAACATAAGCATAATGCAGAAAAACATGAGAAAAATGCAGTATATAATTTTGGTGATACGTATGTAATGCTGCTAATTGTGGGCTGCAGTTGCATTGACTAACTCAGGAAAAACATAGGGCTCACCAAGTTGTTTCCCTTTTTCGTCTATCATAATGACAAATTGACAGCCTCTTTCGGCTCAGAGAGGAGAGAAGGAGGAGGAGCAGAAGGGAAAGAGCACATGCAAGCAATTTGGATATTTAAAAAATGCCAAATTTAAAAAAAAAAAAAAAAAAGGGAAGAAAGAAAAAAGTCTTACAATTAAGCTATAATGGAATTTATAGAAAGATGGATATAATTTATTTTGGTTTTATTTGTCCAGGGCCATAACATATTAGCCTGGAAATATAATCTAAAACATACCACATGCAGTGTTGCTAATGGGACCTTTATGCTAAACGTATTTATTCCCATACTTCAGGATAGGAAAAAAATACTATAATGTTTCATTACAAGACATTCCTCTGAAAGTGAAAGCTAATTAAATAATTTTTACCGTTACTTGAAAATATCGTACACCTGAAGACCCTTTATCCGTGTTCTGAATGGCTGAACTCAGCAAATGCAGCATTTGTAGGGCACTTTAAGGCTGACAGTCTTGGGATCAGAAGTCTCCTCTTCCTCAGGAAGGTAGTCACCTCTTCACTAGCAATTACCTATTTTTGACTCCGCTACATCTCAGCAAGTGCCACTGTGCTATGAGTGTGGCAATAGAAAAGTGTTCCACTGTTTGTGTTTGATCTCACAATTTACTTCTTAAGTCTGGTAGCAAAAATCCTGTACAGTTGTAGCATGACAGGATGGATGCAAGTGCAATTTTTAGAAGCAGGGTCAATGCTCACATTAAAATGTTGTTCACATCAAAGACAGCAACAGTAATTGCATGCATCTTACTCAAAGAGCGCCTGCTTCTTTCCTGAGCAAGTTGTTTGCTAAATTTTTATCTGTAGTTGTACCTCCTAAACACGTCCCAAGTAATACCAGGTAATTTTGGTGCTTAGAGCATTGACTTCCTCAGTATCTAGCCCTTACCTCTACTTCAGATTCCTGACTTGGCAGTTGTATAGCTAAAGTCCTCTTTATTTTTATTTTTTTTTTTTTTTAATGAAACAAGCACATATTCATTGCACAGTGAAAAATTGCAACTAGAAAAGGAAAGTAGAAAAGAGGGTTTTTTTAACAAAAAAAGATTTGTTAAGGACAAAGCATATTTCCAGATGATGTCTCTTATATTGTACTGCTTTATACACAGGGTCATATGTAACTCTTTAGTTAATTTCCAGTTGTCTAATTCTGTACTTGCATATATGTATCTAGAATAGATTTGACCAAAATATGGGGCTTTTATGTAGTGTTTATGGGATATTTTCACAGCACGATGTAGTACAGCTTGGCTGTTCTGCTCTTTTTTTAAGCTAGAGAATGTCAAAGAGTAGGGGAATGGCCTCCTATCTCATTCAGTTCTTTGGAGGCTCCTAAACTCAAAGGAGTGCAACAAGAAGATATAGTTCATCATGTGTAGATATAGTGGGAAGCTCTGCGTGCTCATTTTGGCTCACAATATTTATAATATGCCACTTTTATAGTAGTGTTAAAATGAAACAGCCATTTGCTGCATTTAAAAATACCTCTCCTCTCTTTTCCCAAAGATAGCCATTTAAAGCTTTCAAGATAATGGTGGGAAAATTTTGTGCAGAGGCATTGGCGTAACTGCAACAGCATTTATTCTTTTCACATTGAAATGGCAGTTTTCGAAAGACTTGGAATTGCAGAATGAATTTTGGTTGTATTAATTTTTAATTGATGAAGTCTAGAAAAGAGGGAGGAAAAAAATGGAGAAAGTACCTGAAAACAGCAACCTGTCTGAAATGTTTATCACTCATTCTTCATCTTCAGAACGTATCCTCTTGTTATATAGCTCAAATAGATTGTAAAGTAGGAAACGATTAAGAAGTGCTTCAAAGTAATCCAATCCATTGCAATTGCATTAATGTATATGTTTTTTGCGTTTGAGACCTATTTAAATCTTTGTTCTATGCAAACTATAAAGAGCAATGCAGTTACTTCTGTAACCTCATATATTCAGATTCCACTATGCAACTTATTTCTTACTGTTTTACTTACCCATTTTATTTTTAATGGTTTACCTTTTTAATTAGATAATTTTATACAATACTTCTCTTAGGCCTTAGACACGGAAAAAAATAGGTGACATAATTTCCCTTTGTATCTGGCACCATTTTGCTTGCTTTCTTCTCATTTAACTAGCATTTAGCAGAACAATAGCAATACAATTGTCTCTGTCTCCTTGTAGATCTTTCATAAGGGGTGTTTTCAGGCAATAAAACCCGCAGAGCATATGGATCAAAAATAATGGGATTCAGGTGATGAAAGCAATTGTTTCTTGGTGCCTGTCTTGATTTTCCTTTGAGTTTGTGTTGAAAGGTGGAGGTTAAAGTCAGATGATAATTTTCCAACTTCCTTGAATGGTTTAACCATCCCCAGGTTTTCAGAAAAGTGAGATGAATCCATTTTCCTGCCAGTTTCAGACAGAGATTTTCATCTTTTGCTGGGAAATCCTATAATTTCTTTATATATAAATAGTGAAGAACAAATGCTATTCTGATTTACTCCCTCAGAATTTAGTGGTTTTCCTCATTACCTAAGCCTGGGAATAACAGAAATCTCAGATATCTGTTACAATAGGATGTTTCAGTTTATGACTTATATTTCAATTTAAGACTAACACTAGTGGTCAGAAATACCAGCGCCTGTGTCTGGAAAATAGTCTTAAGATGCCTGCAGACCACAAAAAGGTGCTGTCCAAAGAAGATAGCCGACCCCACAAGCTGGGCAATCACAGTCTTCCTGTGCTACTTCCTGGTTTTACTTATGTGACAGTATATGAAGTGGAAATAATTCAACTGTTTCTGTAATGTGCCTTCTGCAGTATACAATTGGTTAGCTGTTTTAAAACAAATTGCAGAAGTGTAGGCATCAATGATGATGAAAAAGATAAGAAGTTGGAGGGGAGTCTGGAAAGAGCGAAGAGAATGACATTTTTCTGGCTAACAGACTAAGAGAGCAGGTGCTGGCATTTATGTTCCAGCTGTTGAAGTTGATGGTGGGTATTTGTTAGGGTATTTGTTCGTATGATCTTCTTTGGTGCAACGTTTGGGGACCTACATGATGCAAAGAAAAGAGAGGCAGAGCACCCCTGCAGCCTTCAGGCAAATGGTGTTGCTGTTTACTGCTGCTGCATCAATTTTACCAGGAGGTCAACGTGGGTGCCAAGATACTGCTTTTTTTCTCTTCACATTCGTGTTCTTGAATAAATAAATAAATAAATAAATCTCTGAGATGACTGAAGCCCTGTAACAACTTTCCCTCAAAGTGAGAGGCAGAATAAATGGCAAAATTATATTCAGAATTATTCATCTCAGATGGACTGCTATAAATTCATCAACATTGTAAACACAGATACTGAAGATGGAAGGATAAACTTTCTTTCCAAATGGGTATTTCACTCAGCTTTTCCTGGTCTCCCCTAGTCAATTGTCTTATAATCCTCAGTGTGTTATTTGAAAGTCTCAAAGTATCAATTAAATGTGGCTTTCAATCTCTTGTAGGACTGACCTCTTGGTATTTTATTCAAGCATTCTGTGTCTCTTGAAGTTTTTCTTAATTCAGGATTTCATAGTTTTGGAAAGTAGGCCATCTAATCTAGTTTATAGATCTTTTTGCAAAATCTACTGGAATGATGTAGTAAAAGGCTATGAATCCTAGAGTACTGTCACAAAGCTCTTACCAGTGGGAAGATTTTATTGGGAAGAAAAGAAAGAAAAACTCCAAAGAAGGCACTGTCCTGCTGCTATGACAGCCCATTTTCAGAGCCAGGTTTGGTTGTGGATTCATCTTGCTTTATCTTTCAACAACACAGTTGTTTTCAATGTCATTATAATGTAATTTCCAGATATTTCCAATAATTTATTTCTGCTTATCTGTGGAATCATAGGAGTAGGTCAGTCGTGTTCAAATTCTAGGTGTACGTCTGCAATACGTGTTCGGAGAACATTGACTATTCAGTTCGTATGGCATTTGATGTCTATAGGTTTGCCTGAAAAATACTTGAGTCATAAACTTGTACACCATTTGTGCTGTAAAGTAATAAATAGCTGATAAAAAGCAGTGGTCTGTAGGTTCAGTGCACTCCTCAGTGTCCAAAAATTCACTCATTAAATCCTCAAATGAACGTAACAATAATCGTGACAACTGGCAGCACTAACACAATAACTTGCAAAAGATGAATTACCAAATGATTGCAGCTACCGAAGTTGTGTTCACAGTCTGAGTAGGGGCTGTACACAAATGTAATTTGGCTTAGTAAATAATTGGCTGCTTGAAGCCATTGATGCCAGACAAGAAGAGAAAAAAACGTGGTGAGAGTTCAGCATCTCTGAAGTAGAGAGGCATATTTCCACAGGATAGTTACCTTATTCAAAAAGTAGTCTTCAGGTTGGAAATAAGCCAATTTAAGAGCATGCAGAGGTTTGAAAATACTCTGATTATTTATGTATAGCAATAGGGGTAAACAGTTTATCATGTTTTCTTAAGAAAATTATATTAATAGAGCTGTCATGAAAGTAAAAGTAATTGAGAACAGTATTATAGCAGCATTATAAATGCTGATGAAAGAAACAGTGGTTAGAATTCTCCTGTGGAATTAAATATGTCAAAACAACTTCTACACAGTGGAGCAAATTTTGTGTAAAAGCCAACAATGTTAAAAAACTCAGAAGACAAACAAATTTACCAAGGAAGCGCACAGTACAAATGAAAATTCAAAAGGTTAGACCATGATATTATTTGACTTTTTATAGATCAATCAGATAATGGAAAGTGGAAAGTAAAATATCTTCAAATGTGTTTGCCCTAGGTACTGTACATCTGTTTGGCTTCAAACTGTAATGGAGTCATAAGATAAAGGTTCTTTTAAAATAAATTCCAGGCTCATGCTATGTGCTATTTTAGTTTCATCCAGGCTCGTAGGCTGATTCTACTATGTTAAATTTAGGATCTGTAAATCACTGCTGTTGCAGCATCCCCACTGGTGGAAAAAGCAGGGATTGTCATGCAGAAAGTAGCAACACATTTTTATCTATTAATATTAAATGACACACTGCTAAAATGACTGTCACACGTTGTGCTTTTCCTACCATATAAAGCACTATTGTGATGGATGATTATGAAGTCCTAATTTCCCTAGTCCAATGCCACTTACTCAAGACATTTGAATAGCTATGTGGGTTTGTAGCAGATGGTAGAGTGGGCTCTCAAAACCAAGATTCAGTGTTGTAAACTCACTTCCTGACTGCAAAGCCAACCCAGGGTGAAAGACCTATTGCACTCACATGATCCGTGTGTGCTGATGCTGTCATCTCATGGTTCCTTAAGTGCTGCTTTAACCGGAACTCTCATGAGACTTCTGCTTCAAAGCTAACCTTAGCTGGAAACCAGCTTGAACCTCCAGAGACTTCTAGGAGTTTGATGTCCTATTTCAGGAATGTGGGATTAAAAGGGATAGGGATGGGCTCGTGTAGGTATTGGGGGAAGGTCATGAAGAACAGCATGCAAAGACATCAAGAAAACAGGAACACAAATTAATGAAACAGGGTGATTGAAGCATCACTGATGGAACGAAACCCAGACCCTTTGAGGTATGGACAGGTCCCTCAAGGCTATGTCTCAGCATGACATTGTAGGCACGTGTATGCACCGGTAAATTTGTATGTGTCAGTATGTGTTGGTTTTTCTCCTAATGAAATTAAAAAGAAGAATGATATAGGAGTTGCATATCCTTCTGGATAAATGATTTCACTTGCTATCGATATTCA
>JANRGW010003269.1:22500-59774 GCA_024733675.1 Psilopsiagon aymara
AAAATGTAGGTTAATAAGCAGTATCTGTAAAAGGCTTACACTGTTTAAAAGGTAGACTATGCATAGGTATTTTAACAGCTTTATAATTATCAAAGCACTGGAGTTTAATTGTACTTTCATCAATAGGAAAGGGACTGCACAGTGCTTAAAAATTAAATAGCTTCAATGTTTGAAGCATTGAAAATCACTAGGCAAGCTTGTCCAGCTCTAGTGGAGCTAGTGGAAGTGTGCCTGCCCAGCAGCTAATCTCTCTGGGCTGGAATTCAGTCCCTGGCTCTGCAGCACAAGGGCAGCACATGTTAGTCGATCTGCAAAGGTGTCTGTAAGAAGTAGACTTCAGCAGCAGTTTACTATTTCACAGTCCTTTTTTTAAAAAAACAACTGTTGGAAATACCGTTCTCAAACATGCCCAGTCATATGTTTGAAACTGTGTGGTATGTGTACATGATGTACTAGTTTACCCTACTTGCATTGCATTCCTACATAACTAACTTTTCTGTTCACACATTAGCATCCCTGCATTTCATTTTAGTTTTTTGGTCTTCCAGTAGATGGTGTTTTCATCTTTTTCTACACTGACATCTCTGACAGAAAAGGAAAAAAAAATGCATTTTGAAACGTTATGTGTGAAGCTGAAAGTATTTCCTGTTATTTGGAAGCCCTTCTTTGACCCCTTTCTTTCCCTCACAGTCTCTGACTTTAGCCTAGAGTTTAATTTTGTATGGCTTTATTTGACTATTTTTGTGAAGTAGTTACAGTCGTTGATCACCAGCATTCTTAGATTACCGACTGCCCGGATGTGTAAGCCTTACCTTCATTTGATGCTGTTTATCCCTCTGATAGATCGCTGTATATTCATCACCTAATAAATCCTGGAGAGAAGAAATTGAAATAGTGAAATCTTGGTGAGAAGCCAGCAGACATCTAGCTAGCTGTTAGCCTGGTAAAAAAGCAGCTTTCTGCTGTCAGGATAAGCATTACCCCAACAGTTGCAGCAGCTCTCAAGCCTCTGGATTTGTTTGCCATGAGAGATTTGTTGTGGATTTTTAACAAGGCCCTTGTGTGTGTGCCATGCTTAGTAAATATTGGCCTTCAGGGTATTTTTCAGTCACGCTGAATGGACTGTTAGTTTCCCCAAACTGCAGAAAATCCATTTCACTGATTTTTTTTTTTTTACTTTTTTTTTTTTTTTTTTTTGCAATGATGATTACATCACAATTTATGCTGTGCAAAAGAAAACTAAAATCACAAGAAAAATTGTGTCTAAGGAGGAAAAAGGGCAGTAACTGTGTAGCATCCAGTTCTTAAATAAGTGGTGTTGCAAGTGTTAAATTTCTGTTACGAAAATTATAAAACAGTGGGTTTATTTTATTAGTGGTACTGTGAACACGAAAATACGACAAACCTAAAAAAAATGAACCTTTTACTAAGAAGTTATAATAGAAAAACATATCCATATTGTTAGATGTTAGATAGAGTGAAATTTATAGAGAAATAGAGAAAATGAAAACAAAGTACCATGTATCTCAACTCTCTACATAATGTAATGTGTGACTAAAACAACAATGAAAAAGAAATGGACATTGTGAAGGGTTTCAATGGCTTCCTATTATACAGTTTAATGTTTTGATAGCCAGTGGAGTTTAATATTAAAATATTTCTAGTGCCCCTGTGAACTGTACTGTGGATACTTTTTATGAGCTAATTTTAAATGAATATGAGCAACGAGATAAAGCTTTTTCATTTGAACATGGTTTGTAAAAACAAAAAGCTTTCTGAGATAGCATGGATATGCTAAAAGCAGCACTGCACGGACATATTCAGACTTTACAGTACTCAAGTGATTTTTTCTCAGCAACTGTGGCGAGGCTGTTCTAAAACTCTGTGCCAGTCATAATGAATTACTGCATTGGTTTTGATCTCTTTGATATTTTGGAGAATGATAGTGTATGAGAATGATTTTTCTTTTTTATTGTCCTAATTTTAAGTGATGGCAGAGCAGTGAATAGAAGGATAATTTATTGAGTATTCATGCACTGTATGTATACTTTCATTATACATTTATAGAAGACCTATTGTTTTGTGTTTTCTGCTGCAGGCTAGTCTTGTAAAAGAATAGTCTAGAATAGACTCACTCACTGCATGTGTTGTCCATTTGCCTGTCAGCAATAGTTTTGACAGAAAAAACAGGGAGTTTGAGTGACTGCTGGTCTGTCTTAAGGTATGGTAATGAGGCTAATTAGGAGAGAGGAGAGCTGAACTGGATATGTGAAGGCAATTATCCGTGAAACTTTTGTCATGCTTTATCTTTATCAGATCTCTCTTTCTCTGTTTTTGGCATTTGCCAGTGACACACAGAATGGAAATATTTGAAGTGATACATATTTTAGAAAAGCAAAGGAAAGAAGGCAGAGGGAAATTTATATGTGAACATCTCATTATTAAACTGTACAACTCAACAAGGATGTTGTCATTCAGCAAGAAAAAAACTGTCGTTGTCACTTGCATTTACATGAATTAAAATCAATTTTTGTAATAATGAACTTACTAGACATCTATATCTCCCATTAAGCTTACATTGTTTTATTTGCTCTTTTTATATTATGAATTGCTGCAGCAAGCATGTTGCTTAACATACTTGAAAGAAAAGCATGAAAAGAGGTTGAAAAAGGCATGAGAAAGTTCTCATTTCTGCTTTCGGGAGGCTAGTGCGATTTACTTTCAGACTGTTTCTTACACCAATCTAGTACAAACTGATTTAAAAAGAAGCACTGAACAGAGCAAATGAAAACCAGGTGTCACAAGTCTTGATGAATCAATGCATATGATCCACAAAGAAAGGTGATAAAGGAAAGTTGCACATTAATGAGACCATAACCTGGCTCAATTACAAGGCCATTTTGAAGAACCACAGTAACTTCACACATCTTTTTATGTTAGAAGTTAAAAATTACATCCTCTGAGCTCTCTGCATACCCCTGCTTCTTGCACTATGTCAAAAGACAGTATACCTCTAATCCATTTTTAAAGAGAATATAATGTTAAAAAAAAACTGGCTGTGTAAGATATGCTCACTGACTTTTTAAAAGAAAAATATCTACTTCATAATTTAGAACATTTTACTTGTACATTTTATATGTGTCTACCACATGTGCTTATAAAGTCAGATTACAGACTGCAAGTTGAATTTATCTTGGTAATGTGTAATCCTCTCTTCTGAACTTGCTATAAATATGGCAAGGAATATAGTGAATAGATGTGCAGTGAAGATCAACACTTACTGCCCATTTTTTCTATAAGCATCAGTTGTTTTCCTCAGATTTTGTTTTGTATGTTAAAAGCTTTCAATTTACTGCTAGCAGCAGCATCATACATGTCCTTAATTCCAGCACAAAATGCCTGGGGTCTACAGTAATCCTAAATTTTACCTGAAGGATTGAATTGTATTTTGTCTTTAATCTCATTTGCTTTTAGCTGTGATATGGGAAGTTGCTTGATCTCAGATAGACTCATTACTCTCTTGTAAGATCTCCTTAGTTCTGCAGTGGACTATCACTTCCTCTCTTTCCCCTCCATTCTTCACACACACATGTACACACACAAACTCACTTTCTTCATTCTACAAAGTCTTACAATCCACTGCCATTAGCTTCTTAGGCAGCTTCTGCTGATCGTTAGTAAAAACGCTGCTGTTGCTTCCAGAAGAGAGTTGTAAGAACTCCTTTTTCCATCGTATTTTATGTGATGGAGAAGGAGATGAAGAGCCTCAGTCCACAGTCATAATAGCAATTTTAAAATAAAAATGAAGATTTAAGAAACTCCAAACAAAACTGGCATGGCAGTTTTCTTAGAATGAGAATAACGGAATGCCTACAGAAATGCCACTTTCAGTCATCAGCAGAGGGACTGCTAGGGACACAGGACATCTCCCCATGCATGATACCCTTTCTCACTGTAGAGTTCATGTTTGGTGTTCACAGTTGTAAAGGTCTGGAATATAGCTTTGTGCAAGAGAGAAAACTGAAAGCATTCTTTAAGTCATTTTTTTGTTACCTGTCAGCTTGACTAAACAGAAACTCCTTGTACGCATTCTTACTCCCTTCAGCTTCTCTTCTCCTCTATTTACAGTCTGCTATATTATGCACGACTACTCATTAGTATTTACAAAGAGAACAAATGTGCTGGTCTCCAAGTGTCACTGGGAAGAGGACTCAAATTCTTCCAAACCAGTACCACAGCTATATAATCTGAAGAAGTAATTTATCTAGTTGCAGAACCTTTTTTTTTTTTGTGAGTCTGGATGTCTTTAACTTATTTTCCTAGCCAGTTGACAGTGGTGGTATATAAACACAATATTTTATTATAGTTCCACACTGTTGCAACAGGTTACCTATGGTACTTGTAATGAGCAGGTTACTAATGAAGTGTCATTTCCTTGCCTTATTTGGTTTGTGTTGCAACTTTAATTATATTTCGATTTTAGAATAAACTCTCAAAGTAGTGTACAGGGATTTGAACACATGACTTGTATTAACATTAATCAAAATCGCGTGTCTGAATTCCCACCACAGTAAAAATGTACCTTGGGATTGTTGGTAGGGATTGGGGGGAGAGGGGGGATGGGGTGTGCACATGCAAAAGAAGGCTTCATCAGCGGCTTTGGTTCGTTCTGAGTCATGTTTATGCTCTTCATACCTGAAATAGAAGATAGCAGAGAATACTGAAGCTTTTTGTTCACAGACTGTGTTAGTGAGGACAGTGACAATTCATGTTCCCTTACTTTAATCAGCATGAACCCAGCAAGTCCTTTTTGCTGATATGCTGAGTTTGTAACTATAACCCTAGGGGGAACAGTCACATCTTGGGTGTAACTGTGAGGTTTTGAATGCGAGGATGAAAGGCTGGTTCAGGGAGAATAAAGCTTTGTCTCCATCATGATCTTCCATGCCAACCAGGGCTTTGTGAAAAACAGTGGCTTTTTTCAGCAATTTGCATATTGTCAGAGTTTCATATTCTGACATATTTTCCTAGTTTGGGTTCCAAGCAAAGTGTCAAATGTTACTGTAATGGAGGGAAACTGTTTCATCAATTCTTGCAGTCCATGTGGAGGCAGTACCCAGTGTTTAGTGAGGCAGCCTGCTCAGAGGTCCTCCTGACTAATTGAGTAGGCTCCAGGGGTTAGACTAATTTCCTTATGGTTGGCCGTGGATTGAAAAGTATTGGTATTTTTTCCCCCCGTGTTGACCCACTGGTGTCTGGTGGTCACAATTCAGAGACATGAGTGGGTTTAATACCAGAATATCTTGCAGAACCAAAATAAAATTATCTCTTCAGGCCCTTTTTAATTCATAAATGAAGTTTCATCACTAAAAATATTTTTTTAAAAAGCTGCACATATAGCTCCAGTGCCAAACTCAAGAGTCTGGCTGTCTGGGAATTGGAACCAGTGAAGCTCAACTGTTTATAAGTTAACCATGGTTGTAAGTTGCGTTTTTGCAGCAGTCTTCTGCTGGCTTCCTTGGAGCATCTTTAAAGAAATCTTGAAAGATGACATTCCGTGTCTAAGCTAATCCATTCTTAGCATCAGAAGAAACCTCCAGAAAAAAACCCAACTTTTCCTTGAATATCCCATTTGAGAATGATGGGTGCCGACTGACTGAAAAACAGGAAAATGAAGTTTCATTTACTGGATTTCAAAGCAGTTACCTCATAAAATAAATAATAACTTTCCATAATGCGTTCCCATTAATCCATATATGTAATGCAAATAAATGAATAAGAAGTTTAATATCCTCCGAAGTTTACAGTAATTTCACCACGTCAAGACAAACAGTTTATATCCGTAGTGATGATTCACTGATCTGATGTAGCCCCCCAAGACCTGATATAAAAAAATACAGTTATGTCCCTTTGGCTGTCTTAGGCTCTAACATTTAATAAAACCAGAACCCCAGGCATTTTCTTAATTTTTGTCTTAGGTCCAGTGTTGCAAAAGCTTATGGATGTGATTAATTTTACACAGGTGAATAGGCTTATGAAAATAAATTAGATCTCTCCCATGCTTCAAATTCAGTGCAAACTTTTTTTTGTACGAGCTGCTATAAAATTCATTTTTCTTTTTACTTTATCACATTCAGATGCTTTCTTTTCTGTTTGGTTTGGTGTTTTTCTGTTTTAAACTAGCACTTTTAGAAATATAATGGTATTGGCAAGAAAAAGAGAAAAGATGTATTTGCAACTTGTATGGCTCCAATGAAAGTGCAAATAAAGATTGTCTTAATCCTTGAATCCAACCAAAACCAAATTAAAATTGTTAATGAACAAGCCAAGAGGTACTGTGTAATGAAACAGTTAAAGTAGCACTTGTTGCCTGGCAATGATAGAAAGGATTTTTTTCAGGTTTTTAAATTGTTTCACAAGCATCTTTCAATGTACAGTCCTTTTCAGTTTTCATCTGTCTGCATCGTGAACGATCCTTTCACCCTCTTTTCAAAGCCATATGAAGCTTGCAATGCAGGATAATTAAAACAAATCTTGAGTAAATTGTTTTGTGGAGATAGAAGTTTGATGGTTGAATATATAAAAAATTGTAACCAGATGTTGTGCAGAAGCCATAGTAGTTTAAAGATCATGAGCTTTTTCTTTTTTCTTTTTTTTAGTGTGAAGCAAAAATATTCTAATTGAAGTTGTCAGCAGGAGTGAGACTAATATGCCTGTATTCGATTAAATAATAGCTTATTTAACATTCAGTGTGGCCCAGAATTGGCTAAGACTAGAGTACAGAAACTTCTTACTTTAATTTTTTGTATTTATAGTGAAAAGTAAACGTAGTGAGTGTTAACATTTTTGCTTGATATTCACAACTGTTCTATTATTTGTCCACTTCTGTGTCTCATTGGAATGCTGTGCTATCCATTGCACACACATTTTCTTCCTCTTTTCTTATTAACTGGTTGGTTGGTGGAAGAAATGGAAAAAGAAAGATGGGCAATAAAGTCTGGAATGCACTGGTTGATAGGAATTATTGCTGAAATCTGGTAGAATTTAAGAGCATAATGCAAGCATCATCCAACATCCCTTCTTGCTAGTTTGTGCAAAGCACAGCATCTCCGGCAGGCATGTTAAGGGATATTCGTGCATGAAAAGAGTTGTGTGTTTTAAAAATACCAGAATATTGAAATACGTGCAGTAGATTTTCTGGCAGCTCTTTGCTCTGTAAAGGATAACAGTGTTTAATGAATAAAATCAGAAGAAGTAGTGACTCAGTTTCTTTCACTAGTTGCTAATTTTTTTTCTGTTGCTTCAGTAATGATCATAGTGATGACTTCTACAGTCAGATGCTGAGATTCTTTCTCTTTCCGTTTGTACTGCCATACTGCTTACATAGCCTGTAATTGTATGTGACACTGTGCATAAACAAGGGGATCCCCATCTTGCCTTCTGTGAGTAACCCTTTTTAAAACCATAGGAACTTCATTCTCACTCTGCTCTTTGTAGCTGTTTGGCGTTTTTCGTAAGAAGGGACTGTGTGACTCATGATCCACAGACTGCAATGTATTTAAAAATGAACCATAAAGACGAGTTGCTTGGCTTATTGGTGGCATGTGTGTATTTGCAAATACTTCCTGCAAAAAGGCTTCAAATCAGGACTGAGATTTGGCATTTTTAAGGCAGATCTGTCTTTAAAATAGATCATTCCAATTGTCAATTGATGTTAACTATAGTAGGTTTTCCCAATGTTTTCCTTTGCCCCCTGCCAGGGGAGCAGCACCCTATAGGTGCCCTTGCAGTACCCTCTAGTGACTGCAGCTGACTGTGACAGGTCAGCCTGGCTGCGTTCAGCACTGCCCAGCTTTTTCCTGTGACTTCTCCTCTGTATCTGGGACTGCACCCATCACTTTGAGCAACGCTGATCTTTCACTGCTCCTACAACCTGGCAATAAATAGCAGACAAGGCCAAATTTGTAGAGAGATTGCAACATTCTGTAGGAAACTTGTATTCCATTATAAGGCCATTAATCACTGAAATGTAGTAGAAATTGCAGCCCTGGCTGTGCATGTAGTATGTGCTATGGTGCTAACCAGGGCTGTTCCTGAAGCACAAAATATTTGCCATCTTGAAGATAGGTCTGCCATGTCTGCCCTGATAGTGCCATACATATGTCAGTAAAATCAGCCAAGAATTACTCTTAACATTGTGAAAGCCAAGCTCAGTGCAGTAATTCTTTTATCTTCTTTTTATATATATATTTTTTTCTTCTTCTCTGCCTAAACCAGAATGGCATCAAACCTGTGCTAGCTCTCTGTGTTGTACCATCTTCTGCTCTCCTTGTGCTTTATGCTATAGGTGGAGTTACACTGGATATGAAATAGGAGATGATTTGGTTTTTTTACATGGCAAAGGAAGAGTTAGTTGCAAAGCACCAGTTTGTTGAATGCTGTAGCTCAGGTGCTTAGCTTTGCACTGCTTTACAGTCGTTCCCTCATTAATTCACACTGCTTTTAATAAAGGAAGCAGGGCCTAGTATTTACATTTTAGGAATTATATCTGGGAGGTATAACTGTCTGGTAATTGCAGCCTGATTTCAGAAAGATCTTTCCCAGTGAAAAATACGTACATGTTACTTCCACTTAGATGTGTGAGCATTTTTCAAAAGAGCAATACTCCCTCTGTATCATGTACAGATTTAAAGCTTTCTTTAGAGGGTCCAGGATGCTGGTCATAGACAGGTAGCATTGGCAGCCATCTCAAAATCTCTTCAGAGGTCCGGAGACTGTTACTGCATGAATCATTTGGTGTTCCTCACACCTTCGTCATCTTCCTGCTGATTTTACTATCAGGGTTTCACAGCCACATCCATTTCCATATGACCAGCCACTAAGGTGTGAAATCCTAGTCCATGACACAGAACCAAAAAATGTTTCATATAAAATATATGTAGGAAATAAAGGCACTTTTCAGTTCCTGAAAGAGGTCTTTTGGCAAGTATGCTGATGAAATAGAAGGCTATTTTTTTTTCTCCTAGAGAAAGGCATGTCATTATAAATTCACTCCTTTATGGTGTACATCTTTTTCCTTCTCACTCCTAAAGGTTCCAGTATGTGATAAAGAAAGGGAGTGAAAACAATCTGACATTCACTGGTAAGGAAAACCTGAATTAAATTGAAAAGTTAAGACACTTAAGAGTGCCAGGTTTTGTCCTGTCAGTAAGACAGAAATGTCTTTGAATATAGCCTGTTCACAAGTAACAGCTAGGATTTTTATACAGCATATCTAAATTTAAAGGTTTCTTTTTATTTCAAAGTTGTGTACATGGGCCTTCTGGACACTGGTTTCAAAAGCAGATAAATTGTGGTACTAGCAGGTGGAAAGTAAAAGGGAAACTGTTTCCTGACCTTTTTGCCTAAATAGCGAAAATTGATAAATTGATCAGTAGAATAGGACCAAGCAGTTCAAGTCCGTGTTCTAACTCTGCACAAACACATGAACACGTTCAGGCAGCCCAGTGGTCTTTGCCTCTCCAGTTACAACCTGGATGCACTGAGGCTGCCTGCAAGCGAGGCTGTGGAGCTGTTTTGCTCTGATGCCACTTCAGAAAGGAATCAGAGGGCTTGCTTTACAAGACGTTCCTGTGCAGTCCACTTCATTTAAGAAGCCTCCAAAGGATGTGAAAAATAAGTTAACTGTGGGCTTGCAGGAAGGTTTTCACTATGCCTTTCCTTCCAGGCTGGTGCTTGATTTCTTTAATGCCGTTTTACAGTCCCTTACAGCACTCTGAATGAAAGCCTGAGTATGTGACAGGGTAGGTACACATCGTTCTCGTGCAGAACTCATGATGGAAAACCCCATTAAGTTACGTGTTTCTCTTGTACATCAGGCTCGTGCCATTTAAGAGAATAACTGCCCCCAGCAGTAAAATCACCCTGCCAGTTGCATTAGAAACAATTCCTTTGGTGAAATGTAATCTGTAGGGAGTGATTGTGATGATGCAGATTTTGAAGCTATTGTCTTGATCAATTTAAGAAGCACTTTCTGAAAGGTAAGAGAAAAAATAGACTAAAGACGCCGGAAACCATGCTATGCAGTATACAGTATTCTCTCTGTGTAAATGTGAATGAGTATAAAAAGAACAGAGGGCATAGCAGTTTCTAGGGTTGCAAAGATAGGAAAGCCCCAGATCTTTGATAAATGTTCTTAAGATAGTTATTGTTTTGGTTTGGTTTGGGTTTTTTAATTTAAAAATGAAAATGTGAAATTAAAGAATTGCAATTTGTTTATTAAAAAATATCTTTCATTACTGGGTTATTCTCTTAGAACAAGAAAGAAGAGGTTAAAGCAGTTTTGTTACGAGCTCAAGCTTGATTAATAAGGGATTTAAAGTATACCTTTGTGCACACCAGTTGCCATGACTTTCCTTTCTTATTGTGCTTTTGTATGCTTATACTACCTCTAAAATTGTATCAGGAAACACTTGGTTTTCTCTCTCTCTTTTGTTTTTCTTTTTTAACCTTGTGTTATATCACAGATTTTAAGGTCTTCAGTCATTATGCTGCGGCTCTGTCTTGAATTCCATGAAATGTTTCCTATCAAGCTAGGAGACCATATGCCCATGTTGGCCTAAAATTCTCAGTGCATCATGTACCAGAAATAGAAGCTGGTAAAGATTCTTCAGAGATTGTGTTCACTTGTTCCAAAGACCTGGTTTGTTTATGGAAGGGATGCTTGCAGTACATAAACACTATTTAAGGAGAAATGTCTCCAAAATGTAGAACAGTTGTTCACTTCTCCCTCTCATCTTAATGGTATTTTTAAGGAAAGCTATACGACACCGTATATTGAGTCTCATTTACAAGTAGACATTAGGATCTTGATAGCAAAGAGCAAGCAGAAAATAATTGTCACAAAAACTACATTAGCTACTTCACTCAGTTCCATGTAAACATTTTGAAATTATTTACGGTGGAATTTAAAAGTAGGTTTACTCTGGGTTTAGTAGCTGTCCTGTTTTACAGACTGCCATCTGTAACATGCAGCTTGAATGTTGGTCTGTTTTAATTAGTACTTCTATAGCCATGAAATTTAAAATATTTTTCAAGGCAGACTAATAGGAATTGAGGTTAAAATTGATAGAAATTAATAGAATAAAGAAGTGGTGAGCAGTCTACAGCTTTTCACTGAAGTTTCAAGGAATTGTTGAGGCCGGAAGGCAGCTCTAGAGATTACCCAGTCCCACCCCACTGCTTGGAGCAAGGTCAGCCAGAGCAGGGTGCTTAAGGCTGTGTCCTGTCAGGTTTTGAGTATCTCCAAGATCAGACATTTATAGCCTGTCAGGGCAACCTGTTCCTGTATTCAGCTGCTGCCACAGTAAAAAGGCTTTTCCTTTATTCTCACATGGAATTTCATGTATTTTAGTTTGTGCCTTTGCCTCTTATCCTCTCACTGGGCATCACTGAGGAGGGCCTGGTTCTGACTTCTTTCCTTCTCCCATCAGGTACATATAGATAAAATCCCTCTGAGCCTTTTCTTATCCAGGCTGCACAGTCCCAGCTCTCTCAGCCTTTCCTTGTATGACAGATGCCCGAGACCTTTAATCATCTTTGTGGCACTTAACTGGACTCTTTCTAGCATGTGCATATTTCTCTTGTGATGGGGAGCCCAGCATAGGACACAGCACTCCAGATGTGGCTTCACCAGGACTGAGCAGAGAGAAAGGTTATCTCCCTTGACCTGCTGGCAGCACTTTTCCTAATGCAGCCAGGAGACTCCTGGCACTTTTAGATGGCTTAACTTTATAAAAAATACAAATGTGAGGCTTTTTTTGTTTTTTTATCTTCCCTTTTCACAACATACGCTCCTAGATGGGTGTTGCGGTTGATCACAGCTATAGTCTGCTCTTGTTTCCTAAAGCTATTGAAAAGGAAGACATCAAATGTTTGTGCTGGAAGTGGGATTACAGGACAGAGTAAGATGATTAAGTTAGGCCCAACCACGCAGATGCAGACTCTGCCTCATTGTCATGTTATCAGGAAGTGTTTGGAATGAATTGGATTAGATGAAAATGTCCATTATAAAAAGGCCACTACTTTTCAGTATTTACCACACTGTGGTATCTGGGATACCACAGTTTCTCCTTAAGCTCACAATAGGAAATAACTATGGTAATTGTGTGGTATGGGTTGGCAAATGTTGATTTTTTCTGAATGGAAGCCATTCTAGCAACAGCACATAACATGATCTGCTGTAAGAGTGAAATCCTAAGCATACTGAAAATAATAGGTGCACATAGTCCACTTTGGATCCCACCCTAGTAACAGTTTTCTCATGGGGACTGCATGAGACTCAAATTATAGTTACTTCAGGTCCTGAACAAGTATATGAGTTATGCCTGCTCATATAACACATTTTCTCATTATATATTTTTTTCTTTAATTAAAATTTATGGTCCTAAAGGGAAGTTTTTGAAGTATAAGTAACAGGTAAATGTTACTTCACTGGTTTTCACCAAGAAGTGGACACCTAATTGACATTTCCTCTGATTCCTGGATACTTGTATGAAAACTTTAGATCCTCATTTTGTAATTTCAATTAGAAATTATTCTTCCAGTGTAGTTTCCAGATTTGCGGGGCAAATCTGGGAGGATGTAGGTGATCAAAAGTCAGTGGGACTGAGGCTTCTAAGACACTTAATGGCTTTTGAAATTTTTACCCCTAAGGAGCCTTTCCCCTGCTGATTTTGGCGGCCCAGCCCTCAGCCAAAGTCTACAAATGAGAGTTCCTCCTCTCAGCTGCTGGGTTTCTGAGCCATTTTCTGTATAAATAGAGATCACGTGGACTTTAATAAGGTCAGGGAATGTTTTTTAAATGTCTGTAATTTTTATTTTCTTTCCCCCTCAAAACTTAATTTTGCCCATCTGATTTCTGTAGAAGTGGGAACAGATGCCAGAAGCTGAGAACTCCAGCAGCTTTGTGCTCACTCCTACAGCAGAGCACTTGCAGGATTGGGACCTCAATTACTATCACATGTAGAGTTATATACTGGCTCTTAGCTGAAATCTGCAAAAGCAGGCTTGTTCTTCTACCATGTCAAAGTTAAGGTGTTTAAGGAAATATGGACATATCTTTACTCCATTCTTTTCTGTTCATTTGATGAGCAAGATTACTTCATGAAAGTAGGGACACATAGGGTACCTTCTTGAACATAAATTCTCTGGTATTGATGCCTAGACTTAAGCATCTAATTCCATGTTTAAGCACCTTCATAGCTGGCTTTTTATCTCAGAAAGTAAGTCTGTTTGTAGCAAAGTCTAACTGTTGATTTAGATTCCCTGTTGGAAACAGCAGAGCTAGGATATTTTTTGCCTTGCACCAAGAAATGAAAGTCAGAAGCATTTCCAGTTTTCTCAATGTCTCCTTCAGCGTGCTTTGGTTGAGGGTAGTACTTTTATACAGTTACTGATCTGAAGAGTGGTAGTCTGATTTTGTACATTTTATAACATTTATCTTATGTTTGTGATCTCAAAAAATGCAGTAAACTCATAATGGCTTAGATGTGCTCTCTAACAGCAGCTGAGCTCGTTTGGAAGCACGCAGCGTTCGAAAGGAGCAGCAATCTGTGTGTACAAGCACTGAGTTTCAGACAACTGTTCAGCATCAGAGCTGCTGTGTGAATCTGTTTCAGTGAAGTGGTGGTGGCGAAAACTTAAGGGCAAGGATTGCAGTTCCCAAACCAGGCTCCCTCTGTCCTGCTTCTGCACACTGATGCATCTACCTAACAATTTTCTGTAGGGAACAATATTTTTCTGAAATTGGAGCTCTTTTATTAATCCTATTTATGATTGCTCCATGTAAGTAGTGTTTTAAAATTGCCTAGGTGGTCAAACTGATTTGGAAAAGTAGGAAGAATTTTAGCCAGAAACTGAGCAATTTTTACTGCAGTCCCTAAAAAGGGCTGATAAAACCTATTGCAGTACTAACATCATAGTGAAGATATTGAGAGATGCTGCTGGCAGCTTTTCCCTGTTAGATGATAAACTGTGAAAAGAAAACAGGACACAAATTTAGGCAGATTATAGTTTAAATACTTGCAAGCCCACCTCCACAGAGATAGCACATTACCTTGAGTTGACGTACAGGAGGAATGGAGGAAAATGGTGCTACACTGGGGGAAAACAAAGACAATCAGGGCTTTCTTCTTGAGCAGCTGCAGCCAGTTCCACTAATGGAAGTGCAAGAGCAGAAGCTGGCAGCACAAGGTATGCGTTCGTTTTTACAGATGGCAAAGCAGACAAGTTCGTAATTGAGAAGGAAGTCATGTACGTGAGCTGTTTGATGGGGGACAGCCCATTACAGTACTTTCCTGTGTAATTGACTCAGTGAGTTATTGGAGACAGAATTTCTATTCCATTTGAATAGGTTTCAGTGGCTGCAAACTGACATCATTATTGTGCAGGAAATGCAGGTTTCCAGGTTGCTTCTCTCTTTCATTTTCTTTTTTTTTTTTTTTCTGTTGGTGTTAATAAAGCTTTTAAAATGAATTTTCAGGTTGCCTTCATGGGAGTCTTTGTTGTATTGCTGGTAGTCAGTGGCAAAACACACCAGAAGCAAGATCAGACCATAGTGTGGTAGCTGCTGTTTAAGGAACTGTATGAGATTCAAGGATGATCGGCTTGCGCGACTTGAAGGATTAGACCTTAAAAATACGTTATATGTAGTAAAAGGCAGATGAAGGAAACTGCTTTCTAAAAAATCATACTCTGTATATAATGATTAAGTAAATATTTAACTCCTTGCAAACCAAACTAACATATAGTTAAACCAGAAAATATTTCACAGTGTTCGTTCCAAATACCTCGTGCCATAAATATGTATATGTGCCTGTGTATATGTATTTTGCTCAACAGAAGTTCGCATATTTTTTTAACACACAATATTAAAAATAAACTGCCTCTAACTGTGACAAGGAAGTCTAATCTGCAGTTTTATTGTTTCATACATGTGCCACTGCAGATCTTGGGGGAACTAAAATTACCTTCCATCCCTGTTTGGATTAACAAGGCAATAGATACACTGTGAACTACATAATTTTCACTGATAAATGCTCGAATGCATGAAAATCAGTGAGTCATTGTAAAGTGTATTGTGATTGTTTGTGTGATCCCATAGTTGCATGTGGCTCTTAACAGATGATGAAAGCAATGGTAAATCCCTACCTGTGGAGCTGATGATCTGGCTGAAGGTGGGTCTCTGAAGCCTTCCAGCACAGTGGCAAAGGTTGGGTCAGCTGTAGCTTGGGGGAGGAAATAAAGGTGAGGAGGTGACAGCAGCAAAGAGATCCATCAGCAAGTGATTTAGTGGCTTCTTTGCATAGCCATGCTTTTCTTAATCTAATAATTTATTTTGATTAGCCATTGTTTTAATTCGGTAGCAATCATGGCATCCTAAACTAATGTCTTTCTAAATTCTTCTTGCTTAGTAAGACACAAAGTGATTTTAGTTTTGCTGACTGTTTTGGGGAGTGACTTGTTTTGGGTTTGGTTTTTTTTTGAGTAGTGAATAACACTGTAGCTTAAGGTAGCTTTACGAAATACAGGGAAATGCTTCAAATGCTGGGACAAAATCTACTCATCTTCATTTTTATTGCTGATAAAAAATAATTGCAGTTTACATGCACATTAAAATATTTACTGGTCTTAAGGGATCGGGGTAGAACTCTGAAAGGCTGTGCTAGCAATAATGTTTAATTTACTGTCTGGGTTTTTTTCCCCCTCTCTAGCCCCCCTCCCACTCCTCTTATTAAAAGTTAGTAATACAGCATATATCATAAATAGATGCTGTCACAATAGAACATTAAAAAATCCACTAAAGTTTTTATATGAATTAGATGTGTAATTTTAACTTTCCTCTTGGCATTTTTACTGTCTTCCTACCTTGCATTTCCTAACCTCTTTCGTATGCATCTTTCAAATACAGCTCTATAATATAATTGTTCTTGAAAATGTCTTAGATGAAGAGTTTGGGTTTGGTGCATTCAGTTGACTTCAAAAGGCATCTGTTAACTCATAGTTAAGGTTGAAAACAACTTCTACTTTAACACTCTGCTTGATGTGTTTTCTTTTTCTGACAACTTATGATTTGAGGCCGAAAATCTGTTCTGCTTGGTCTATTCCTGAAAGCTGTCCAAGTTATAAAGGGAAGAAAACCCAATGACTTTCTTTTTAATTTAGACATACTTACAGCAAAGGCAACTAAAATTTTAAAATGTGAAACTTTACAGATACATAGTTGTGGTTGGTTTCATAGTTGAGAGAGAAAGCAGTTTTGATTAAACACATTTGGGAAGGTCTATGTGCCTCTAGAGCCAAAAGAAATGAGGGCTGAAAGATTCTTTCCCCATCCTAAACAGAAGAAAGTAGCACTACTGCAACATCCAGATGCTGCCTTGCTGCCCAGGTTTTAAACTTCAATTGATCACCAAAACTGAAGAGAACTAAGTGCATTCTCATATAAAGAGGACAATACCTGGAAAGACCTAGCAGGTGTGAAACAAGAAATTCCTGAATACTGATGGCAGTGAAAATGCAGCATACACAGATGTAACCACAAATGCATTATACCATTTTTCTGATCTGTGTGGTAGCAGCCCAGTGATGACAGTTAAGAGTCCAGCTGCTTAAAATTGATCCTCTCCACAGTGGGTTACCTGGCTCATACTGAACTGAGCACATGGAGGTTTCCTGGTGCTCTCCTTTTGGACCTCTGGCATTGCCAGAGACCATCCAGAGCCAGTGTCTTGCCTTTTTATCAGTGAAACATTCATGATTATAGTTCCCAACTTTGTTGCTGGAAATAGGTTGGGCTATGCTTATTTCTGGGTAACATTTGTGATTTCCCTGAACCTCGTGTTCTGGAGCTCTGATTAAGCATGCCCGGTTTCTAGCAGGCCACAGATGATAAAAAAATACACTCAAGGCTTCATCATACCATTGTTTTGTGATGGGGAAGTGAAAGTAATCAGCAAAGAGAGAAGTTTTGCTATGTCCAAAACCAAGAAAGTGATGTAAGAAAAATGTTTGGCTGACGACACTTGTGGAGTGTGTTTGAGTTTCTAAAAGCATCTTCTGGCAGAAATTTTGAAAACAGGATGTATTTGGCACTAGCAAAGTGTCAGGCACCATTGCTTAGTCTAGCTAGCTAAAAAGCCACAGTTCCTGAGCAGTGTTTTTGGCTGTGCTTTCATAATACAGATTTTGCTATATTAAGTTCCATTGAAATAATAACTGAAAGTTTGGTACATTTTTAAATATGTTTGTGTAACTGTGGAGTGTAATGACACTTCTGCATGGCTACCAAGTTTGAAATCATGTAAACTGTGGGGTCATCCTTTTAAATCCTAAAACAGTTTTCGTGAAAAAGAAGGTATCAATCCTGTTGAGATGCCTGAGTGAATTGCCTGTTATGGTATTCTCTGCTGGTTTATTGCCTAGCAGAAAGCACTGCTAATAATTTTGTAGTTTCAGTGAAGTATTGGTAACTATTGAAAATCATTTAAGGAGTTAAAAAAAAATTAGGCATTTGGGTTTTGTGATGCGTGTACCAAGTTTCAGACTTGTTCAATTTGAAATGGTCAAGATATGAAACCATAAAAAAATGTGAGTAAATACTCTGCATATCAAGGATTGTTATGTAATTACATGCTTTCAGCATGGTTCTTACTGAGGGAAAACAGTAGAAAGATCTGCAAGACATTCAGTGAATAATTGCAAACTTTCATAGTTTAGCTACATAAAAATAATAATCCACTTGTTGCTTTGCTACTACTAAAATACTAAAATGTGTGCATACTTTTTTTCCCCAGAGCAAAATGACTATGACTGTAGATTTGTTAGAAAGTTATCTGAAAAACTTGAAATCCCCTCTGCTTCCCAACCCCCAGTTTTGGCTAATCTCCAAATTATAAACAGCTGAACTGATTTAAATGAAGTTTTCTGTACCAAAAAAATAAAAGAAAAAAAAGAAAAGAAAAAATTACATCTGGGCTAACAAAAACATGTTTCAACCCAGTGTGATTTGAGACAACTATGATACTAAACGCGCAGACCTAGGAACTGGAAGGGAAATAAAAGACAGGCTCTTCACTGCACTGGCCCCCTTCAGGATTTGGAATAGTAATATAGTAGTCATAAAGCTCCAGATAATTAAAGTTTGACTTAACAAATACATATTTTAGTTATTTAGACCCTTTTGGCTTATTCTTCCAGGGATGTTCAGGAAATTTTTGTGTATAACTCAAGCTAGTGCTAGTGGTGTTGATCACAGACTGAAACCTTTTTATCTGTGGCTCAAACCTCTCCATAACCAGTTATGTCAACTTGCCTTCTCTGGGCTGACCTTAAGAGATTAACTATGATAAGTATGTGTTCACATTTGAAAAAGAGCAGAAGGTTTCATAGCGCATTTCTTGAAAATGCTGGCTAGGTTGGTGCTTAGCAGAGCACTTGAGCATATGGCTGGGTTTTATGGAGGCTGTGGGCCATAGCTGTTGTGCAGACTTTACTAGATTGGAGCTCAAGTGTCTGTTCCTTTGCAAGCCTACTAGGAAAACCAGCAATGTTGTCCATTATTGATGAATGCAAACACTGAGTATGCAAAGCTGAACAGACTCATGAAGAAGTATTATTTCTAACAGTAGAAGTATCATCACTAATTAACATTTAGCACAAACAAAAAGAAGATAATTTCTGTTAGCCAGTAACTTTTATAAGACTTTTTATGTGGGAAGTAAAGGCCCAAAGTTTTGTTCTTTGTGTGTGTGTGTGTGTTTGGGTTTGTTTAAAAGAAACTCTATTGGTTTAAGACAAGATGACTACCAGCATTGTAAGCTTTTAAAAATAGGCTCATTTTTTTTTTTTTTGCAGACATGATGAACATTTCTCATGTATATTTTGACAAGCAGGTCTGTTCTGTGGTTAGTAGGATCTGGGAGTCAAGAATCCTGTCCGTTCACAGTCCTGTTTCACACCGGGAAGTCCATTGTAAAGCTGTGTGTCCCCACTATATAAAAAGCTGTCTCATAACCAAAAGTAACAGCCTTGTAAGCTTTTTCAGAGGTAGTTTAATTCTTAATTTATTATATCGGTATTGGAATAATCATTATTGATTATCCTACAAGGTCCTTAAATAAATACAAAAATAAGAGAAATTAAAGATAAGATGCAACACTTAGGACAAGTATGTAGGAAAACTTAACTTTGCATTCAATGTAGGGAAAAATGTTTAGCTGAGCTACTTTGAAATTTTAAACCGATAAATAGTTTGTAAGTACTAAATAAACGCAGGTATAGGTTTTTGACACATATAGCTCTTGTTATCTGTAGTCATTGTGTTTCAGTGCTTTTCATTGCAACTTATGTCCAGTTTGAACCATATTTCTGTTTTAAAAAAAGAAAAAATGAGTCATTTCTGTCAGTGTTTCAAAAATACAATAACTCCATAGCATTTCAGTGTTATTACACCTTCTAGGACTATTCAAGCGTGTACGAATGCAATGTATAAACTAGACCTCTCTGTATATATTTGGCTTTGTAGAAGCTCTTTCCCAAACTCAGTGAGCACAGAAATACAAGGGTGGAAGGACTGACTCAGATTAAGACTCCACTTAGTTACTACACCAGACCAAGAAGTCATAGGCCAGCAGACAAGAAGTAGGAATGTAAAGGAACAGTTCTGCAGTTGTGTCTAAATCCTGGCCATATACACTCCTTTCTGATTGGAAACTTCTCACCCTTCAAGTAGACCAAATTGGGATTAGTTTAATGAAGCTTTTATCATACTTTTGTGGAAACATTTCAGCATCCTCAGGTAAAGCTGGGCAAAGATACACAACCACAAAAAGAATTGAGATCTTCAAATTTACTGGTAGATGAGCGTGGCTTCGCAGGGTGAGCTGAATCTCATATACACAACTAGTTAGATGTTTGCTAAGGGACATCAACTACCATTTAGCTCTCCTCTTAGCCAAACTGAGAAAAATGTAATATATTAACGCTTCTGATTTAAGAGACAAAGTAGAGGATGATGTAAGGGCATGTGAGAGAGATTATCTCAACTACAATCTTGATTTTATTGTATCACTTTAAAGTAGCACAACCTGCTGTACTAATGAAATTGTGTTCTTGGTTTAAAAGGGCAATTGTTAGCGTGACTTTGTGCTCACTAAAAACATTTCCCCAATCTTGTTAAATTATTGCACTCATTTCAGATTTTTATAGCTGTGCAGCTTACCAGCCCTCGTTTCTTTACGTTTCATTCATTTTCCTTGTATTGATGATTAATGGAGGATGTCGAACGTTACAGTGAGCAGGCATCAGCAAATGCAAGATCATAATTAGTTTAGCTGACGAGGGCCTCTGATAGCACTTGCATCTGGATGGAAAAATTACCCTATAGGGAACTGGCTGCTCACCAGGTCTTTTTAGTGATACATTGTGAAACACCCGATGAATCAAATGCCCTTTCAATGCCAAGAAAGTGTTCCAGTCTTGAAGCCAAAATTATGTCTGCAGAAAGCTTTCCATTTGAAATGTATCAGAGTACAATTATAACCATTGTATTTTTTTGGCATGAACACCACTCTTCTACAGTATGGACTAAAGTTAAATAAATTGCTTAAATTTTATGAAACCCTGAAATTCTTACTTATAGTGTTGGTAATTTTTAATTTATAATAAAATCAGTTTTCACCCAGGCTGTTTTTCCCTGTACTCAGCCATTCTTATCATAGATGCTGAAAATGTTGTATAGATTTTTTTTTTTCCTTTGCAAAAAGGGAACAGAGTTGAAATTCAGATTTTATTTTCAGCAAAAGAATTCCATTTCCTGCTTATTAGTATTTGTGCCCACAAACACAGCCTGACTTTTGTTTAAATGAGAAGTTTAATGAAATCATTACTCTGTAGAAAGAATTTAATGAGCAGTACTCATAAATGTGTCTACTTTTAACTATTCCTGGATCTTTATGAAAGCTGATGAATACACAGTTCAGTCTGGGTAAAAATCAGTTTGTATTTAGGGAAGCTATACCATGCATTTCTTTGCTTGCCTAAAATAAAATAAAGAAATTATCCGTCTCTGAGACAGTATTTTCTGGGGTTTCAGGTGAAGTTCAAGAGAAGTCTCATTAAGAATACTGTACTTTTATTTGTTTGGCAGAGTTTGCACCTTATTCATAGTGAGCTGTGGGAAATACATGGTAGGTTATACTGATTCCAGAAGTAAGCAAGAAAGGTGAACTGAGTATCATGTATTCAATTAATGAAGTATAATCTCTGTTAAAGGAATTAGTATCATGCAGATGCAAACTCTAATTAAGTGAAATGGCGGTGTTTCAGAGTTCTTGCTACTGATCACACTTTAAAATCAAGCAATCTGAAAAGAAATAATCTGTTCTGAAATGTGTTGAACAAATCAGGAGAACTTTACAGAATGTTCTCTGTCAGCCTCCAGAGGGTTTTTTTTCAGAATTTACTGTTTAGAAGCCATCATTAAATGCACAAAACCTGAAGTTCAAAAAGTTAAAGCTGTTATTCTGAAAAGGCTTTGGTGCTTCACACACCTCATCCATCACTCTATGGTTAATTATAATGAAAATCAGTGGTGCCTATTAAGCACAATTGAACCTGACCTCATTATGGGCAGTGTGGTTTTATACTGTCATTGTTGCCAGTCTAAAGACAAAACTCCTGTGTTGATTTGTCCTAACTCCGCAGCTCATGTGACTCACCTCTGACCTGCTTTTTTTTTTCTCCTCTGTTTTTTTTTTTTTTATTTTCTTTTTTTTCCCCTATTTCAGAGACGTAGAGGCTCGGGTGTTTTTTGTGCCAATTGCCTGACCACAAAGACCTCTCTCTGGCGAAAGAATGCAAATGGTGGATATGTATGCAATGCGTGTGGCCTCTACCAGAAGCTTCACTCGGTAGGAAGAACTTACTGGTTTGTTCAGAAAAAAAAAGGGTTATACAGCTAAGCTGGGCAGCTGTGGTCTTGTCTGGTTGTATGATTAGTACCACTCCCTGGCCTGCAGTTAATTTCCTAACAGGGTTTTTGCTCTATGGTCACTTTGGGATCAGATGTGATTCATTATGAAACAAGCTGGGATGCAGTGGGTAGATGTGTTGGAGATCACCAGTGATGCATTTAATTATTTTGATACAAAATAAGGGGAAAATTATTTCTTTTCTGGGAATTCCATTTAAAGGCATACAATATGTTGTGACGAAAGCTCTCTGAATTCAAAAGGCCTTATGTTTGTAACAAAACAAAAAAGGCTAGACATCACATCTATATCAAAAATACCCCTTGCTGTGGTTTTTGTTTTCCTTCACTTTTCTGCCCCCCTTTATTCTCGACAGTATATTTCCTGGACATATGGGGTGGTGGTATTTCTGCAGTTCTTTTTTTCAAAAGTTCCTATAGTCTGCTGGAAGATTCTGAAATAACAAGGAAGCTACTCACTTGATGGCACTCATCACTTGGTGAGGGGAAGATTCACCATCCCTCAGGATCAGGCAGGGAATAAGTAATAAAGGATGGTCTATATTGCTTTTCTTCTTATTGATTTGAGCCTGAAAGATGTTGAATACTGTGATCCAGGTCCAGGAAAGCCATGCTTAAGTGTTTCCTTGGATCAGTGCCAAAATGCTCAGAATCTTTTAAGCTTAAAAAACACCAGTTAAATATTATCCCTGCTATCTTTAATAGAAGCACATGGGAGAGTCAGGTGACCACGGTTTGACTCTAATTAATTTTTACAACATTCCCATGAAGTTAGAAAGTGTTAACTATTTTTCAGAAATAGAAACTGAGGCAGCCTTGGGAGTTTGCCAAGAGAACATAATAATTCAGGCTTCAAGCCCAAATCAGAATTCAGTGTTGTGGCTGAGAATGTGTATTTTTTAAAGCCTTTTTTTTTTTTTTTCCAGGGAAAAACTAAACAAAACAAAACACACACAAAAACCACCAAAACAAAACACCAGACACTTAGGAAACTTTATTTTGGATGCATTAAGACAGCCAAGTGCCTCTGCCTCTTTTAATTTGAGGTATAAGCCTCTAAATCAGTTAGTAGTTTCTGTGAATTTTACCCTTGATCTTGTGTACAGGCTGCTTAACAATCCTATTTACTCAAGATACTGTTTAGTCAGCTCACTTAATATAAAAGATCCAATATTTGAAAGCAGCAAGACTATCACCAATATGAATATTTAGCTGTTTGCAATGTTCTGTCAGAGGTCACTAAACCATTTTTGAGCTCCAGAACAACCCAGCCAGCCAGACAATGTCTGAGCAGAAGATGCGTGCATGATCTGTGACGAGCATCTTGGACGATCTTACTGAAAGTATCTCTCAAAGTCTTAGAAATAATATCTAATTTACAGAAATTGATCAGGGGTGAGAATTCACAAAGATTTTAAGGACAGTTTGGCTTTTTATCCTTATTTTGACATTGGAAAACTTTGTAGAACTTTCATTTAGAGTATTCATTTTCCCTTTTTTTTGATTTACTTCTCTAGACTAGTTGGCCCTTAATGTGATTATTAGCTTAACTTACTGAATAAACAAAGGCTACAAGAATCAGTTTTGAATTCAAACACATACCTCAGATAGCTCTTAGGAACCAGTAGGAACAATCTAGTGTGCTTCCAACAGTAATAATTATCAGTACAATGTCAAACTTCATTTTGTGCAAAAAGAAAGCAAGAAGCTGACACTGTCTTTTAGCTCTGCTGTTCAAGCATGGCAATAAGCTGTCATTCAGTGGACATTTGACATTAATATGTTCAATTGAAGTTTGACCAAACAAATGGATAGAAATTTAATTAAGCCTCCACTCTGCTGTGTTGTGATAGCAGCTCCATTGTAAGTTGGAGACTGAAATAATCAAACAAATTTCCTCTTTCGGACACCTTTTGAGACAGTGTCATGCAAAAGGATGTTCTTTGGGCTGACACCAGAAAGATGAAAATTTCTTCTTTCTGCCTATCTCTTCATGAAAACTTACAGTAAATACTATATGTATGATTGTTTTCAAATTAAAGATTTTAGGATAGTGCAGTTACTAGATAAATGTTTGAACCTATAAAAATTGAAGGTAATAGAGCTTCTCCCTTCTGTGAGTTACTCTGTTAAAATAAGCAACATTATATAGCTGAGTAGCATTCACCTAGTAGGTTTGCACACTTCATAGCTTCCTTTTGATTGGATTATCACTATCTAAAACTACTGTCCTGATTAACTCAATTATGTATGTAGTACACTCATCTCTAAGGTCCCTTTTTTCTTGTATTTAGTAAGAAAAATAATAGTCTGTCAGATACTACTGGGTGGTAGTGACTGACACATTAACATGGTAGTATTGATACTGCTCCAACTCATATTTCCATTTCTACGATACCCAAATTAATGAATTTGACCATTATTATTGAGATGCAGTTCCTCATTTTCATAGCTCTAACTTGGTCACAGAAAGCTAGATTTTGTTCCCTAGTGATTCCTTGGCCACATCATTAGACTGCTTCAGTGAGGAGTCCTAACATATTATTCTAGGATTAGAAAGAAGTGATCCTCTAGCGGTGAAGATCACTTTTTTATTTTCCATGGTATCTAGGAAATCTACTCACAATAATTTAATAACCTGTTTGCTGAATTTTTTAATTTTTTTTTATTAAGTTATTCATGTTTAGAGTAGCAAGATTGCCAATTGATATAGGGAGAGCAAAAAAATCTTTGTGTTTATACTCAATATATTATGTATAATACATAAACAAGGATCTGCCATAGGGCATTTTAAAAGCAAAACATTTCTGTCTGCCTTACTTCCAACCAAGTATTTTTATCTGCACCTTACTAATATGAATAAGGAAAATGTGAGTAACTTTACTCCACTGCATATTTAGTTTACTCAGATGAGTTATTTGCATGCTGAAGAATTTCTAATTTGGACCTACAGCTTTTAACTGCCAATGAATGTGTGGGGTCTTCAGTCACAGGTATGAAGATATTTCTTTTAACTACTTCCACGATCAGACTTCGTACCTGTAGCATGACAAGTAAGAAATTCCACTTCTGAAAGGTTATCCAGGACCCATGTGAAAGTGGTCTGTAGTGTATAAATGAAAGTTCAATAAGAGCAACATCAAATAATATTCTAAGAACTCACATAGCATGTTAGTATGATAGTAAAAGAATTGTCATAAGAAGGTGAGGCTATTACACTGAGCCTGTAGTAAAGAGTACATGATTATGCATATTAGTTAGCTATTGATTCTGCAAACGATAAGCTTTATTTGCATAGAATTTACAGAGAAAATGTTGTAATTTTATCTAGCACGATTTTCCCCCAAATTTGATCTGTTTGAGAAGGCTGGTTCAGGTCATGTTTTTCTGCTAAGTTTAAGTTTTGCTTATTAAAAATCTAAATCAAAGTGTATATTTGTTTTGATTCAAAATTTTAATACAAAGGAAAATCTCAAAAAGAAGCTCTGCTGCCTAAAATGTAGTTAGTAGTTAGCCATTAAGGATAAACCAACCTCAGGGAAATAAATGGGTGAAAAAGAAGAGTAAGATAGCAAGAGAGAAACTAGATTTCTACAAATAATAAAGTGAGCGCTCTTCCAGCTTTGGATATTTTTATATTGATTCAAAGTTATGAATGTATCTAAATTATGTGACATTCAGAGTACAAATTATTTTGGATATTGGCTGTATGCGAAAATTTAATCTGCACTTTAAAACAACGTTTAAAAGAAAATTTCAAAATAAACATAGAAGTAGAATACTGTGTAGGGCACTTTTCTGGCCTCCAACCAAAATGGAATTATGTGTGCATTTGGATGAGACAAATGGCAACTGCCAGCACACCAAACTGAATGACCTCTAGGTAGTTTTTGTTGTTCTAACATCTTCCCAGTAAAGCAACACATACTGACATTACAGCACCATCTTTCACTCACATACCATTGCCTTCCTCTTGAGGGGCCTTTCCAAGAAGGCTGGCTGCTGTCCTTGTACTATTTTTATTTATTTTCTTTTACTTTTTCACCAGGAAGTATTTTCAGTTCTCATCTAAGTAGGTCACCTACCCTGAGTTGGTGTGGGGAATTAGCAAATGGAAACAGAAGTTCTCATTTAATTCTTCCCTCTGTCCATTCCAGGATGCTCTTTTATTTACAGACCCTATTTTCCACACTTAGGGATTGACTTAGCACAACATTTGTAACATATAGAAGGCAATACAGTAGGGATGAAGGAGGGGAAGTTGGTACCAAAATCCAACATAGACCTTTTGGTTCACAGGAAAAGTTTTCCTGGGTTTTCTTCTCCATCTTTCTTAGTCCCTTTCCAGCCACCATCATCCCACTCACCGCCACAGCTGAACTGCAACCCTTTTGCTAGGTGACAGCAGCAGTGGTTTTCAAGCCCTGTATTTGCTTGCATTTTCTATCCGTGTCAAGGGGGGTGAGTATCAGGGTAAGTGCTACTCAGTTCTTGTTACTGTGAGATCTATACAAAACCTGCCCAATACAAGCCCATGTGATACAGTGCATAATATAAGACTAGAGCATAGGGCCATGCATCTCCCACCTCATCCCCAGCTCTCAGTATCCACTTTCAGCACATCTCTCCCAGAATTTTTCAGTACTAAGGGGTAATAAATGCTTTAACAGTTTGCATACTTCATGCCTTTTTAAGTAGAGAAGTATAATATGTTTAAGGCATTTGACTTAGTTTGATAAAACAAATTCAAAGTTTACATTTAGCATGAGGGGCCAGGAAATAGCATTTGTGTTGAAATTTGGACATTCCCACAAAACTTTTACAATATACCTCTTCACAAAAGTAAAGATAAATTTGGGTGAGCGTGGTTTTGCAGATTTAATGTGTCTTTCTTTTTTTCCTTTTTTTCATTATGTGTGTGTTCCATGCAGACTCCCAGGCCTTTAAACATCATTAAGCAGAACAATGGTGAGCAGATCATTAGGAGACGAACAAGAAAGCGCCTTAACCCGGAGGCACTTCAGGCTGAGCAGCTAAACAAACAGCAGAGGGGTAGCAGTGAGGAACAAGTCAATGGAAGCCCCTTAGAGAGGAGGTCAGAGGATCATTTACCTGAAGGTCATCAGAGAGAAATTCAGCTTCCCAGCCTCAGTAAATATGAGGCCCCAGGTTCATTGACTAAAAGCCATTCTGCTCAGCAGCCAATGTTGGTCAGCCAAACTCTGGATATTCACAAAAGGATGCAACCTTTGCACATTCAGATAAAAAGTCCTCAGGAAAGTACTGGAGACCCAGGAAACAGTTCATCGATATCAGAAGGGAAAGGAAGCTCAGAGAGAGGCAGCCCGATAGAAAAATACATGAGACCTGCGAAACATCCAAACTATTCACCACCTGGAAGCCCTATTGAAAAATACCAGTACCCACTCTTTGGACTTCCGTTTGTACACAATGACTTTCAGAGTGAAGCTGACTGGCTGAGATTCTGGAGTAAATATAAGCTGTCTGTTCCTGGGAATCCACACTACTTGAGTCATGTGCCTGGCCTACCAAATCCTTGCCAAAACTATGTGCCTTATCCCACCTTTAATCTGCCTCCTCATTTTTCAGCTGTCGGATCAGACAATGACATTCCTCTAGATTTGGCGATAAAGCATTCCAGACCTGGGCCAACTGCAAATGGTGCCTCCAAGGAAAAGAGTAAGGCACCACCAAATGTAAAAAATGAAGGTCCCTTGAATGTAGTAAAAACAGAAAAAGTTGATAGAAGTACTCAAGATGAACTTTCTACCAAGTGTGTGCACTGTGGCATTGTCTTTCTGGATGAAGTGATGTATGCTTTGCATATGAGTTGCCATGGTGACAGTGGACCTTTCCAGTGCAGCATATGCCAGCATCTTTGCACGGACAAGTATGACTTCACAACTCACATCCAGAGGGGCCTACACAGAAACAATGCACAAGCTGAAAAGAATGGAAAACCTAAAGAGTAAACCTTAGCACTTAGCACAATTAAACAGAAATAGGTTTCCTTGATGGGAATTCAATAGCTTGTAATGTCTTGTGAAGACCTATAAAGCACTTCATATAGAGAGCATGCCTTATATTAAATCCCTTTTTCAATTTTTTTTTTTTTTTCCTTTTAAATGAGTGGGTTACCAAGAAAAAAAGAACAGTTGGATGGTGGCCAGAAGGGGGAGAAGATAATTATATGGGACATGGCCCACCAAAGCTAGCCAGAATGCAGTGAATCATGGCGAATAACCTTGAGAAAGTTTTACCGGACAATTAATACCTTTGCTGTTGTGTAAGAGACGTAACTGGCAAGAGTGCAAAGATGTGTATATGTATATACTGCTGCAGGGGTATAGTGAACATATGCACATTGTATATAAGAACTAGACTTGTTAAATATACAGATGTTAAAAGATCATTTTCTTTTCTTTAATTTGGGCTAATTCTGCCCTACAACATGCCTTAGGATCACTTTGTCCTCAAAGCTTTGGCAGCAATTTCATCTTGATGTTTCTCAGACTCAGCTGATTTTTAGCTACCATTTTATCACTACATTCTTTCTGGCACACTTTAGTCTAGGAAAACCATTTTGTGCAAATGAAGTCTAATACAGAAGCCACACTCCAGGTTTAATTTGCATAGAACAAGGTAACCTGATGTATTTTATTTTAATATATTTTTAATATATTACATTTCTAAACCTTAAAGTCTAAGGTTACTTCTCCACAGGCTTAACATTGCTATACATACCAGTCAATCCCTTCAGTAGACTTATACCAGCTTTTGCTAAGTAGCATTAAATGTCTTCATAGTACTTTTTAATACTTAAAGCTTTTTAAAAACTATCCATGAAGGGAAAGCTCCTCAGCATAACTGCTCAGGGAAATAGGGCTAAATAACTAAATATTAAATAATTGGTTAAAGGTGCTGTTAGACGAGCCTCCATGCTTGCTACAAGGGTGTACAAGAACTGACTTTAATCATTTTCATTATAGTGTCCCAACCAGTAGTTTATTATTTTGCCACAGGGATGTAGAAGATATTACAAGCTACTGGATGCACTGTCAGATTAACTTATTTCATTAAAGAAGTTGGGAGAACAAATAGAAAAAACCTTATTTTTCTAGTAAATATTAATGTATTACATTTCAAATAATGGTGCCTGACATATTGAATAATTATTTTCTACAGTGTACGTATGCAACAAAGATATTCCATCATGCATTAGAGTCAGTTCTGGCTCTGCCTCGCTGTTTACATTTGCAAATGTAGCAAACAAGGTAATGAAGCAACTATTTCTATTGCAGTAGGTATCTTTTTTTCTGTGTGTGTGCATTAAAGTTGTAAACGATAACATGAAATGAATGAAATTTGTTGATATTGATGGTATGGAAAAACAAGAAGGAAATGAAAATATTTTTATGCCTACTTAGGAAAAAAAGGGTAGCACTATTCATTCCAAGTACTTTTGTATTCTTAAGCTCTTAACTCACATTGTTATGCTTAAAATGATAAACATATATTCTCTTTTTATTGCTTTGTCTGTGTTTCAAAAGAAACATTTCAGAAATTATTTTGATAAGTGCTGTTTGACGATGCAGCACTGATGTTTTATTGCATTCTGTAGTAGCATTGCACTCCATTTTTACAATATTACGCAGTTGCTTTTTTGTTTTGTTTGGGTTTGTTTCTTTTTCGCAGTGCAGGGTCTTAGTTCCTTATGGTTGGATGGCAGGTGTAGCTCAACTGGTTCATGAATGTTGCAGCGAATGAAGTTTAAGATGTCTTTCTGATATTATGTTGTCTTTTATTTCTCCATTCATTTTATTTTTTAAAATGTTCTATAAAAATATCTCTGGACTAAGTCCTCACTTGACATTATATGTAAAGGGTCCTATTCTGATCTCACATGCCGCCTTTCTCAGATTTTCACGTAATTGAAACTAAAGCATCATAAAAACAAAAAAAAGTTCTTGTATTTAACTTACCTGAATCTCACCATTCTCCCTTCTGGAATTTGGTGCGTTTATACTTAACCAGATAGACAGGGAGGTGGAAGATACATGGGGAGGTGATAGGAAATGTCTTATAGGGGTTGGCAAAAGGAAAACCAGGAAGGAACTGGCCTAAATGTTCAGCACTTTGATGGTCTTTTGAAAAATAATGTGCCTAAAGCAACTGGCAGCAAACATCACGATGCATGAGAAGCACTTACACAGTTGATCACCAAAGGTCTTGCTGACCTTGGCAATATTTTATGTGTTACGTTTTCACACAGATGAAACGTTATTGCACAGTTTCTCTGATTTGTTAGGCTCAGACAGGCTGTTGTTCAGCATTAGGCTTACATTCCTTCCTGCTCCACCCATTGCTTCTATACTGGTGAGCAGCATATGGAAAGTCCCACTCAGTCTGTTCACGGTTGTGTTCTATAACCCTTCAATAGTGCTCTAGGTTAGTAAAGGATATTGGGCCACATTCTTCTTCTATTTTTTAGATGAATCTCCAGCTTGTTACCAGTGCCAGACAAAGTCTGCTTATGTTTTTACTATTGTTCTCCAGTAATAAGTTCTGACTTGTTTTTTGTGGATTTATTTTTTGCTGGGTATTTTTAGTTTCTTCTTTTTTATCTGTGGGGACTGAAATAGATTGCCCTCGTTTCATTATGTCAGGGTCCAGTGTGTGTTCTTTTCAGCTTTTCCAAGAAACATGTTAGACTCACTAAGCGGTGATTTTTATCAGCTCCGGAGGTAGCTGCCTGCCGGTTCTCAGTAGTTACTGGTTTGACTTACTTCATCTAAGACCTACCAGTTCCTGTGGCTTCTTCATTGATAGAAGCTACATCTTCATGTCAAAGTAGCTTAGGGGGGACATGCGCATTGTGAGACTTGAGCACCACCCTGTACTTCATGACACCTCTTGCTAAACTCAGAAGCAGAGGCCAATAACAGGAAATACACATATCAGGGTTTGGAGATGGGGAGAAATGAAATCTTACAAGTGCAAAGAACAAGACTGATTTTTGAACATTAGTGTTGCACACATTGATTGTGCAAATGAAAATTGAAAAAAGTTCATTGTTCTTGCCATGACATATTGAGATGTTCAAAGATTTCTGCTTTGTAAGAAATGGGATTTTGCCATAGCCTGTTCTCTTTGATTGGCCTGGGGGGAGCATAGTTTTGTTTGTGAACAAAAGAGAGGTAACTCCCATCTCTCTTCCAGCCCCCCTCACAATGGATATTAATCAAAAGAAAAATATATCCTGACACTGAAAAAGAATGGTCTTATTTAATAACTCTCAGATGGAAACCAATGTTAGCACACACAAGTAATTACTGCACCTGCTGCATTTCCATCAGCTTACAGCACCTAAACCTGAAGTTTCAAAGAGTCATTCTTTGTTCTCTGTCAGTGTCTGCAGGGTGTTGTACTTCTACTAAGGAATGGTGGTTTGAGATCTTAAAATGTGTCTCAAATTGGACCACAAAACAAGTACATGGCTCAAAACCAGAGGATTTGTGATGCCTGGCATTAATCAGATTGCAGAGCAGGAACAATGTTTCTGTTAGCACTCTGTACAGAGGGAGCCATCATGAGGCATCTTCAGCTGGACTGCCTCTCAGCTATCACTTCGGGGCTAGTGCCCCATAGGATAATGCAGCAGGAGATGAAGGTTTTCCAGAGCACAGTTTGTGTTCAGGTGTTAAACTCAAGAGTGATTTCCAAAATAAGTTTTGCACCTAATTGCCACAATGCTGATGAAACTCCCACCTTAATTTTTCATGGACCATCTAGAAAGGAGGAGGGACACTGGATACTTGTTTTGCCTAAAAAATGTACTGTTGTGCACTGTGACAGTATTAAACAGAGACAAAGTAAACTCTACTCAAGAAGTTAAGACATGCTGTGAGCAAGAGATTATTTGTGCAGTTAGAGGGGCAGCAGGACAAAAGGGACTGATGCTAATTGTATACAGTGCTGAAACATTGTGGTTGTGCGGTAGGGAGACCTTATCTGGCAACCGCAGATTAGTACTCAGTTCAGGGACAGACTTTCAAGTCCATGTTTGGACTGGGCAGTGTTGCTGTGTAATCATTACTACTTGCTTTATGTGCTAGGGATGTTGTCTACCATCTGCTTTTTGCCCAGGTTGCCTAAATATATGTGCGTTCTTGCTCCTGTATTGATTTTTCTTGGCTAACTTAACATGCTAATTCCTAATACTGGTCAGGAAAAGCCAAAGAGATTAGAAGTTCACTTCTGTTCAGCCAGAAGGGTAGATATATTTCCTTCTGCTTCTGTGGAAACAGTTATGCTTGGCAAAGAACAGTGAGCAATTTGTCAGCGTATCCCAAATGTGATAGATAAGTGAGAAATCCCTTCTAAACTTTTCTATAATGTTCTGATGGACTAAGTAGAATGATTTACATTATTTCCTTACCTCAGAATAGGATCCATCCCCACACTTTTCCTCACAATTTTGTTTCATTCAGCCAGCTCTGAAAAGCTGGCAGTTAGTGAGATGCTACCTAGATAGTAATCACATATACCCCTATTTACCTCTTTTTAACAAGATAAAAGACAATAATGTAATGGCTGCCAGCCAGATAAGTACCAGTTTCATTTGTTTTTTTCATTACACTTAGTAAAATAAGATTCTTAGAATAAACATTGTAACAGCAACCACAGTTTTCCATTCCAATCATTTTGGCCTCTGAGCTCTACGTAGAAGGAGAACAGGAGAAAAGGAAACATCTCAAAATGCCATTGTAAATTTAGCTTATAGAAAATTCACCAGCAGGAAAAGGAAAAAAAAAAAAAAAAGAAAAAAAAAAAGTACTTCATAAAGAATGACTTCATGTTGCTAAAAACCATCATTAAACTTGTAGCCCTGATTTGACTCTAGAATGTTGGCTGTTATTGTTTTGTCCTTACAACACATGGATGTGTTTTTTGTTCTGTTTTGTTTTGGGTTTTTGTTTTGTTTTGTTTTTTGGTTTTCATAGTGCATGTTCATTTCTACTCACAAACATGTTCTTGGTGTATTTCTTATGCAAACAATCTTCAGGCAGCAAAGATGTCTGTTACATCTAAACTTGAATAATAAAGTTTTACCACCAGTTATAAATCAGATTCATGTCATTGTTTCTGGGGAGAGTGTAATGTCATAGTGACACTACACCACTGTGGGGTTGGGAAGAAAAACAATCTGGAGTTGAGCTGCTCTGAGGGCATGACAGGGCCTGACAGCATCTTTGAGTAACGGATGGTGATCACTGAAAGGCAAAGGCAGCATTGCTCAAACAGTAAAGTCATGAAAAGAGAGAGGCTCCTTCAAAAGCAGATTAGCCCTACTGCAGTCCTTCTGCATAGGACTAGGAATGAGTTTAGGATCGCATCTAGATATTAATAACAGGATTTAGACTGAAAGCCTGTTTCAGTGGGGTTTGCACTGTTTTCAGTACTGGCATTTCCTTACTGATTTTATTCTGCTGTCCCAAAGTGGACCAAATGTGGGAATAATTTTCAGATATCATGTAAGAAAGGCTGGTATTGAAATGTGATCATTTCCCCAGGGTTACCAATTCTGCCTTTCACACAAAGTCCATGGCGGTCTTTAAATACTCAGGACCATGCTTTCACATCATGACAACAACTCTTCCAGGAAAACCAGCTTGCTCTCATCACACAGGTTATTGACCAAATGGTGACTCAAGAACAGAAAATACCACCTACAGTGTTGCCACCACTGCTTCCTCCAGAAACCTTGGAAATTGCCTCAGAGATCCCAAACTGGAGCTCTGACCAAATCAGCTCAGTTTTGGGATGAGCTCACAGCCCAGGGTGGTGTGGCTCCTAGCCATCATTTCCATTATGCTGTAATTTCCTTTCTCTATAGGTTTTGTCTCATGTTCATGGTTGAGAGACTGTTCATCCTCATGCAAAATCATATTTTAAAGGAACATGAAATGGTAAAATCTCTTAATAACGTTAAAGTACAGATATTCCGCAGTTTAATTTTGAAAACACCATGCCAGAAATAACTTCCCTCTGCAATTCGTTCTTCCAGTGAATTCAGACACAGACCCTATGCATTTTCAGTCTCTTTAATTTCCTGAGATTAATAAAAATAACCATCGTAAAGTAAAAACAAGGTGGAAAAAGAAGCTTTCAAATACAGGGAGAACTGTTTTTGAAGACACCAACTTTATGGTCAAACCTTATGCATTTTGAAAAAGGCATTATGCAAAAGCTGGTTGATACACATTGTGTAAGACTGTAGATACACATTTTGTATATATGTAAATATATATATAAGCTATATATAGATATACAGAGATATGTATTCATAGAACATTTATATGTATACAGAGGGAGAAAGTTAAAATTGAAAAATCAAGTATTTTTACCTGTTTTAAGAACACCTTTTGGGGATAACAAGATTTAATCTCAAACTAGGTTCTTGTTATAAAACCATCCTTGACCAGTGTAGTCCTTAATCAGAGTTAAAAACAGTGTTTAATGTTGCAATTCTGTCTCCATATACTTAAATGAGCTCATAATTGTAGGAGCTGACAATCTCAAATTTTCATTTGTGGTTCTATTATTTGTATAACCTACTTACAGTGCTAATGCCTTCCTTTTGCCTGGTAGCAGGTCTTGACCCTCATCAAAGAAGATTTATAAATGTATAAATTAAATTTAAAAAAAATGTAGGAATATATGCTGATGCAGAATAAAGTGGACAGAATGAATAAGCAGTGGGCTTCATTCTGTATGAAGAAGTGGGGTGCTTTCAATATTATGCTATTAATAGAAGAAATGGCCTAGTTATCTTGCAACTGTATTTGTTATAAATCACAAACAAGTCTGTCTTTATAAAATTGTGTTGACACTGGTTGGCAATATAAAATCACTGGTTGGCGAAACAAAATCAATGAAAGAGCAGAATGACAATTAAAGTGTTTAGTCTCCATGTCCATGCTGGAAATTTAACCACAATGGGCAATTGCACTGGACAGCTGGGACAGCTGAAACCTGATGGAGATAGAGTTTGTACTGACACCAGCTTCCCTTGATTTCCCTGAAGAGTCTGACTAATCCTTGTGTGCAAAGCAACAAGAGTATTAGTGGGTAAATGAAAATGTCTCCTGCACATCCAAAGGAATAGAAGTGTCTTTCATACAAAGTGGTTACAATGTCAAGTGGAGGTGTCTGCTTCAATTCCAACTACTACTGTGGAACTGACAGCTTAATGGTGAGATTGATAAGGTGACAATTCTGTCACCCACCTCCGAACAGCTCCATCAGCACTGGTACAATGTCAGTGGAGTCGGCCAGAGAAGAAATACAACTGTTTAAAAGAACAGACAAGAAATACAAAAATTTTGTTCTTTTTTAATAAAAGAACAAAAACTTCTGTTGCAATACTATGGCTTAAATGTGCCATAGAAAGACTTCATCTTAACATTGTTTTGCAAAGGCAACACAGCTGCTGTCACCTTATTTCTGAGTGGAATAATTTATTTTATTATTTGTACCAAAAACAAACCCCCCACATAAAGTTAGCTCTCCTCTCACTGTGGCAAACTTTTAAGAAAATGAAACAGTAAAGGAACCTAAAAATGGCTTAGGAAGGCTTTCTAAATTACCATTTCAAAGAAGGGAACTAGATATTTTCTTACCACGTATTTTTGTAAAGAAAAATTCTTTCAAAGCAAAATGAGAATATTTTCTTTCCCTTTTAATCAAAGTTTTTTCCTCAGGATAGAGTCTGGTAAAACAGGAAATAGATTTCAGAGTACGAAAGAATGAGGTGTGTAAGCCTTTCAGAAAGGTAGGGTGATTTTTCAAAGTTAGTATTCCCTGAGGATGGCACTCAGATCGTGTACTTTGGACACCCAATTGTAAATGCACATTACAATCCTAATTTTCCTGCAGAGTCAGTCAAATGTTCAGAGCAGGAATTTATTAGATGGTCATAGCCATCCACTGGAGGGGTCCAGACTAGATGATCTCCAGAGATCCTTTTAGACTAGATAATTTTGTTATTATACACATTCACAAATTCAGCCAATTTATGTTTAGTAAATATGGCAGGGAGCAATTGGAGACAAAGCGCAACAAATATTGAAGCACATCTATAAAGGGAAATGGAGGAGCATATCAAGAGCTCTCTAATACACAGACTTTTGAGGTCAGAGCTGGATTCAAGTACAAAATACCCCATCGAACACATTGCTCATAACTGGAGCACAAAGGCTCTTCCACCTATTTACATTTCCATAACCCATTGCAATAAATCCCTTGTAATAATATTAACCTCTACGATTAAGTTTAGCATGCTAGAGTTCTGATGCACTGACATCACTATCATACTTTATCAGCATGACTTTTTTGCTAACTTCGTTATCACCTATAAATCAAGCTGATAATATTCACAGCCATAGGATAATGTCTGCAAGGCTTAGTAGCTAGAGTAGTCCCTGGCACACTTTGGCTGGGGCCAGCTGAGTGCTTCTGACCAGGTCCTGGGCACATAGGGGGAGTTATCACAGGGAAGACCATTTCCAGTTCTCAGGGGAAGGGCTAAAAATGGGTCTGTGTTGTTTGTACCTATACCTTTGGGGACAGTTTACCAGCAAGAAGCACCAAGACCAAGAGAAATGGGGTACATCCTGAACCACCTACCATGCTACTTCATTATGTGGGCACACTTTGTGAGGCAGCAGGCTTTCAAGCAAAGCTATGTGCCAATGTCCTCAGACTGGAGAATGGCCATTTTTGATTGACATTGTCTTTGCCTCTGTTTACTTATTTTCCTTGTCTGATGAGGGAGTCTGGGGCAGCTTTACCTGATCTTTCGATACCTGCAATCTGCTGTATTTGACTAGGTAAGCTTTAAAGATAGAAGCATTTTTAAATTCATCTTATAGATAGACATCAACTTTAGGAAGGGGGAAGTGTCCCCTGGTACCAGTTGGGGGCCTGGTCTTATTACTATTTAACTTACTTGTAGACGGAGCTGTGCAATATGTACATAATAGTTGTCTGCATTATACCAAATAGAATCATAGAAGCATAGAATAGTTAGGGTTGGAAAGGACCTTAAGATATCTAGTTCCAAGCCCCCTGCCATGGGCAGGGACACCTCCCACTAAACCATGCCACCCAAGGCTCTGTCCAACCTGGCCTTGAACACCGC
>JANRGW010003269.1:60651-83141 GCA_024733675.1 Psilopsiagon aymara
TCTCTGCCCAACCTGGAGCTGTGCCTGGGATTGTTCCCACCCAGGTGTAGGACCTTGCACTTGTCATGGTTAAACTTTATCAGGTTGGCATCAGCCCACCTTACAAGTATGTTAAGGTCCCTCTGGATGGCATTCCTTCCCTCCAGTGTATCAAGCAAACCACCCAGCTTGGTGTCATCGGCAATCTTGCTGAGTGTGCACTCAATCCCACTGTCCATGTCAGCGACAAAGATGTTGAACAAGACCAGTCCCAGGACCCATCCCTGAGGGACTTCACTCATTACTCATCTCCAGATGTACATTGAACCATTGAGCAAAACTCTGTGTGTGCGGCCATCCAGCCAGTTTTTTATCCACCGAGCGGTCCACCTATCAAATTGATGTCTCTCCAACTTAGAGACAACGATGTCCTTTGGGACAGTGTCAAACGCTTTGCACAAGTCCAGGCAGATGGCATCAGCAGCTCTACCCCTGTCCATCAGTTTCATAGCCCCATCTTACAAGGCCACCAAATTGGCCTGGCAGGATTTCCCCTTAGTGAAGCCATGCTGGCTGTCACCAAGCAAACAACTCATGTTCATACTATCTGTTGTCTTTCATTATAAATTCTGTGGGCAAATGATCAGCTTCTAGTTACACAAATAAAGAAACAACAACAATGAACATTTCCATGCTTCCAATTTCATGGAACAGAATATAATCATCTGTTCCAAGCTGTTATAATAACCAATACTTTTGAGACAACCCAGTTTTTCTTGCCCAGAAAAGGGCAAAGAGGTTTTTTTAATATGAAACATTTCAGAGATGTTGCGAAGATTTCTTTTCTCAAAAAGAACTTATTTCACTGCATTTTTGTGAGCTTTATTTGGAACTTAATAAGTTTTATGTCAATTTTCATTCTTTTAAAATTTTGATTTGATAGATAATCCTGATTTGTGTCTGTGTTCACAATCAAATGAGTATTTTTGTTAGTCCTTTCATGGAAGCCACTCCACCAAAAAAAAAAATAAATAAATAATGCTGAACTACCGTAATTATTTAGTAGAAAAAAATTTAGATGCAGTTTTTTAACAAGTTATATAATTCTTATTTCTAAAGAGGCACTCAGTCATTCTCTGGCATCACCTACAAATATAAAACCATAGATCGCTGTTATTTTTTTCGGCATGACATTATACAATATCCTCTTCTCTGTGCTAGGCAAACTAATATATTAAAAAGCTTTTCTTGGAAAATGAACAATTAACTGTTCTACACAATTTGTTTCAGATTACAGCACAAAAAGTGAAAGAGAAGCCACCTGGTTTGTACTTAAGTCAGCCTTCTCCGTTTCCTGAAAGACTGTGCTGCTAGTGAGGACACATGCAATAACACAGGGGAACTGTCTGAACTACTGGCATAAAGACATTTGGCAGCAGAGCAATGTCAGAAAGCCTAAATATACAAAAAAGATAGGAATTTGAGATTGGAACATGAGGACTGGAAAAAAGTATTAATGGAGCAAGAGCAAAATGTGCAATTATATTAAAGATATTAACAAAATGTAACAGTGGTCAAACGTATTCAATAAAGTTTAATCACAATGAGCACATAAAACTACTTAATGCACAAGGACAGTGAAGTTCCAAGGACTGTGGGAAGTGTTGGATCTGACCACTATTATACCAGATACTGTCTGATTGCTGGGAACATGTCTTGGAAAAGACAGAGCCTTTTCTCATTCTCTGTCAACTGCCTGAGAAACACTTCAGTTTCAGGAACACTTCAAGCTGGAGCTGCTGCCAAAAGAAGCAGTTCCACTGCTATCTGCCCTGTGCTGCTCGCTTTATTCTACTAGCACAAGTATATGTGTTTCCAATAGATCTACCACATCAGGGAACTAACCATCTCCCGCTTGCCACAAACAAAGGTAACTTTTAACCCCTATAGATTAGCCAGTCCAGTTCCCAGCACAGTGACAAAACCACCTGTGTCAATGGTAAGTATGTCAGTGGTAAGTATGTAGTCAGTGATGTGGAAGAGGCTGTATGGGTTTATTCTTGGCGATAATATATTCAGAAACCTACAGTCTTGGGGGCTGTAATGGTTCTGATTAAGAGCAGATTATCAGTGGTGCATCAGCACTGATTCACATTGTTCAAGGTCTACATGCAGGGTGCAGATGAGGGGCAAAACCTTCACTGCAATACCCTGTGACTTCTTTCCCCGTGTTGGCAGCTGCCAGACAGATGTCCCCTTTTCCCTCAGTGGTCATGCCTTAACTGTCCTTCAGTGGCTCAACCACATCCAGTCCATTTTTCCTTACACATAAAGAGTGGTCTAGTGCTGCCATTTGCTTTTGCCAATCTATTGCTTAGTGAAAGTGCCTACTTTGCAAAAACCATGCAAACTGATTTTGTGCATATCTTGTATAGGCAATAGAAAGTTCGCCTGCTTCTAGTGCTTCATTCTAAATGACATTTCTGTATTTATTGCTGTGCTGCCTTTGTACTCCAGAAAGCTGAGCACTGCAGATTCCTCAGAAAAAAAAAAAAAAAAGCACTACATGTAAGACTGAAAAGAGATAAGGTAAACTGAATGGGGAAGTTTCAAGGGTTCCTGTTCTTTCCTGTGGTTATTAGGTACACATTTTTCATTTGAAGTTTTTTTTCTTTGTTCCTTCTTTCTCCTTTCCAGTCTCTCCTTTCATTCCACTCTGCCCCTTACAGCTCATCAATGAGCGCTGCATTCTTTGCCTCTCCGTAGCCAAGAAATGCTAATTTTTCTTTGACAATTAAAAGCTCACAAATATCCTCCCTGGCTTTGCCTATGGAGCCACTGAAACGTTTGATTTGGACCGCAGTTGCAGGCTGTCTTCAGCTCAGGGTATTCTTCTTCTCCTTGCTATTTCTGTAATAATTAATACTAATTTACTATAGACAAAAAATTGTGGTTGCTCATTAGATACCTGAGAATGGAACCGCTGAACTGTTAATGCACAGGTAACACCAGGAGTTTGCACAGATGGAGGAGCTGCAGAGGAAGAGCGGGTACTTTTCTTTTGTGCAACAGAGTCAAAACAGCAGAGTACAAGCAGCTTGATAACAGCAAAATGCCCCCTTCCCAAAGTGATCTGCCTCAGAGGATCCCAACTCCAAACTCCCTTAACTCTCTATTGTCACCGGGTAGGGGATTCAACTTAAGCAATGCAATTACTGCCCCCAGGTACATATTTTCCCTCCTCCCTCTGCAGGGGTAACCTTTGCTCAGCTGTAATAGCTGGGTTGACCGTATTTTGCATCTTATCTGGCCCAGTTTATGACTTATCACAACTCTGTAGAGCTTTACAGTACTTCAAAATCAGAAGCCTCTGGAAGAGGAGGCTGATATCAGCTCTCCCTGCTGAGGTGGACCTCTGAGAGTGGAGCAGGGAGAGGACTGGGGATGGGTGGATGTGTTTGGAGTGTGGTGGGGCACAGCAGTGCAGCACTCGGACAGATCTGAGAATGCTGAATTTCCTTTATCCTCCTGCCGAGCAACTTCTATTGCCTGTACTATCCACTCTCATCCCATATACTCACCCACGTGCAACTCCACCACCACCAGTCTCTGTCTTGTGAACGATTTTCGTGGGGTACAGAGGACAGAAGGAAACTGGGGAACAGAAAGGAAGTAGGAACAACTAAGAACTACAGATCCTGAATACAAAAACTCCCACCTTCTGTAGTAAATTTTAAAGTTTTAAGACTCCCTTTGGTTCCAATGAAAGCAGAGCAGAAAGGAGAGAAGGAGCTACAGCCAAATATTACAGATTAGTAGCACTACTCTGTATAGTATATATAGTCTTAAATATATAGAAGTATATAATATATGTATATTTAAGCACAGTTTTTAAATAGGAATATAGTTTGAGACTAAAAAAAATGACAGAAGTTGATTTTTCAACAGCTGATCAGTTAGGTTTTCCTGAAAATCAGACCACTTTTTAAGACATCTGAAGTTATGGGACTGAAATAAATGGAAACTCTTGGGCTAGAATATTTTTAACAACTTCCATGAGTAATATCATGAGGATTTGGAGGCTGGCTAAAGAAGACGAGGCAAGATACGGCAAACACACAACATGGGTCTTGTTCTATTGTGTTTCTGAGCCCATGCCACTGAATTTTGAGGAGTATGCAAGAGGGGTTCGTCTGTCCAACTTATAGTGACAGAAACTGCAAAGCCAACATAGTGATTTGTGCATCTCAATTTGGATTACAGCAGTGTTATGTTTTTATTTCTAAAGCATAAATTTCTGAAGGTATTACAGGGCTTATGCACTAGGAGGTCTTCAGAACCCCTTGAGATAAGGCATCTAACGTTGGTTTTATCAAAATTAAAACCTAACATTCAATCAGAAAAGTACATGAAATTTAGATACGCAAATGTCAATACTTTAGCAAACATTTGTCCAACCTAAATTTTTTTCTCCTATTCTCACAAATGTGAAGGAAGCTACCATGGTCTCCTATTTCTAGCACCATGGCCTCACCAGTATTGAGTTGAACAAGCCAGTTAAACAAAAGTACCTTCAGACTTTCGGCTGTGGGGGACGATTGCCTAGATGCATAGAAGAGCATGTGGAAATCTGAGATGCAGTGGCAAACACTAGGCCCATACATACACTGAGCTGAAGAATATTCTTCTTTCCCACTGCACTACTAAGACAATAGAAATTGATATTTAACACTGATTTTTTTTTAAACTCTCCCAAACCTTCCTTCTTCCACTGACTGGATACCTGCTAGAGTCACAGTCTACTCTTATTTTATTAACCTAAAGAACTGATGTCATTTAGTGAATCAAGATAATTTCCTGTAGATTATGGGTTTCCTTGGAGATTTCTTGTTTTAAGTACTGATTATTCCCAACCCTCTTTAATTCATAAAGCCTGGCCAGAGCACAGCACAAGGGAAATAGGTCTGCCAACAGTGGCCAAATAGGAGTTTGCTAGACCACAAGTCTTTGCCAAAAAGCAAAGAGAAATTAACACTCCTCCCTTTCTTTCTTTTATTTACCTTGTCATTCCAGCTGCAATTAGCAATTTTCCAACTGGTTTCTCCTTTATAAGCACAGCTTCCCTCTTGTTAGTTTAGAGATGGAACTAGTAGTTTCTCAGCCATTCTAATGTACTCTTACCTTCAAAAAGTCAGGATCTGAAATTCATTGCGACAATACTGTTTAAACTTATTATTATATTAGTATATATTTATAAAAGCATCTTATTTCCTTGTAATGTCTTAGCTGCCAGTAGTTGAATGTAAGTGAAATGGATGCTGTGACATGAAGATATAAAGACAGATGAAATTACTCAGACCAGTGAAAAAACTTTGCTTTCCATTTGATGTTTCATTACTCCAGATTTAATCCACAGAAACTTTTTGAGATAAATACTGAATTCAGAAGGCTCTGTGAGTGCCAATATGGATATGCATTTGTTCATGTGCATGAATTAATTCAGGCATATTCACTTTAACATCTGCTAGAGGAGCATTGTTATTCTCTAGATCTAAATAAGTGTTCTCAACTTCTTTATCCTGAGTTTTGTTTCCATATTCTTCCACTGAAAAAGAAATTTCCCTTTTTATTATTTCTCTCCATTCCCTGCAGAATATCGACAATATTCAAGAATATTTGAAGACCAAGAATAAGACCAGCTAAGACTGAACAGAATGATCTTCCAAGCTACAGAACCTTGCTTTAATTTTTTTGGTCTCAAAGTTTAGCTAATTAGCAGAAATAGATACTAATAAAAGCACTCAAAATTATTTATGTAAGTGTTAAAAATGTATCATTTGTCACTAAGCTTTACAGTTCTCCAAAACTTTTAAACACAGTTTAAGCTACAATTATGTTAATCATTTACATGACTAAACTTACATTCAACTACCTGGATATTTTGGTCAGTGTTTTAAATTACTCAACTTGGCCTTCTTTACTACCTGCATTTTGGCACTGCCATCTTGGGCAGATCATTCTGAACTCTGGTTTCATCTTCCGCTTCCATCAGGTAACTTTTATCTATGTCATACAGAGCATTTTCCAGATGACAAATCCAATTATCTGAGTCAGATGAATATTAAAAAAAAAAAAAAAGCATATGATATATGCCTCTTGCATATCTGTCTTATATACACAAGAGTGAACTAAGGTTCTGCAGTGAAAATGCAGATCCCCATTTGCTCAATCGTGAAATAGTCTCACCTTTTTTGATGCATCTTATTTTTGCCAAGAGAGTGGTGTAAAGGAAAATGTTTTTGTAATCACAGGATTTGCCAGGCTTCTCACTGTACACATTCTCAAGTCCTTGTATGCTGGTTCAGGCAATTATTTTATTCTAATCTTCCCAGAAAAAAAGAGATATGTCCTATTAATATAAACAATTTAATACTTAACAAGACTAAAAAAAACCCAAATGGAATACATCTAGTTGACTGAAGGATTTCTTGTCTAGATTGCTAACAGCCAGGCTTCCTAAAGATTCATAAGTCAAGGAATCAAGCTTCCCTAAAAGGTGCAAAGCTAATATGAGAAATACCATTCCTATTTAGTTTCATCAGAAAACCTTTGGTTTTGTTATTAACCTAGGTAAATGCAAGCTGTAGATAATTTTGGGTTATCCAGATATTTTATTGGTGATAATTGTTACCTTTTACTTAAATTTCATATAGTTATCTTAAATTTATTATTGTATATGGCATTTTCCATACAATTAATTGAACTGAGTTTTATCCCATTTTCATTGCAATTAGTCATATTAAGCATATATGCATATTTTTAAAGGCTCAGAGCTTAAAGCCTATCAAATGAAGCAAGTTGATACATCAATGGATTGTCACCACTCAGACAATATTTAGTTTATTATTTTTTCAGATCTTGAAAAAAAGAAGCCTAAATGGGAAAAAAAAAAACAAAAACAAAAACAAAAACCCAAACCATAGTTGTAGCCCAAGTGTCTTTCATTTCTTGAAGATCTTCTCTTTATAGTCTTAACTGATAAAAACAATCCTTTCCTTTTTGATCTTAAAAAAACAATAGATTTTTTTGGTGTGTGTTGCCCTATGATTTCCGTTATCTGATTTCAGTCATATGCAAGAACTAAGACATATCTAAATGAACATGTGTCCTGGGTTCAGCAGTAGCAGTTATTTTTTCTCCTTCTTAGTAGCTGGTGCTGTGGTTTTGACTTTCAGCCTGGGAACAGTGCTGATAACACTGATGTTTTTAGTTGTTGCATTAATGTTTATTCTGACCAAGGACTTTCTGAGCCTCATGCTCTGACAGGGAGGAGGGGAAGCCGGGAGGAAGCTGAGACAGGACACCTGACCCAAACTAACCAGAGATGTATTCCATGCCACAGCACATCGTGCCCAGGATGTAAAAACTAGGGACAGGGGCCCAGGAGGGTGGGGTTCACTGCTTGGTCGGGTTGAGTATTCGTGGTGAACACTGTATTCTCTTCCCTTGTTGTTTCTCTTGTCATTATTATTATTGGTGGTAGCAGTAGTGGTTTGTGTTATACCTTAGTTACTGGACTTCTCTCAACCTGTGGGAGTTACATTCTTTCATTTCTCCCCCTAGTCTCCCCCGAAGTGGAGGGGAAGAAAGAGGGGGGAATGAGTGAATGAACTGGGTGAGTTATAGCTGGGCTTAAACCGTGACAACATGAAATTGATTAAAGTGATTTGGAATGAAAGTTGCTATAGAAAAGTCAAATATTGCTACTATTCACTTCATTAGTGGATGAAGCCAGTGAAGATAGTCTGTAGCCACCTTCGTATTTAAGACATTTCATTGTTTTCTCAGTTTTTTGGAGAAAATAAAAAAAGCCAAAATCCAACAAAGATAAATGATATTACCCTGGAAGTTGTGTATGCACCTCTTTGGTGTGAGTTGAAAATCTCATTCTTACATTATTCTGTGGACATGAAGTCTGTTGTGAAACTCCTGTGTGCATGAAAAAAAGAAAAGGAAAAAAGTAATGTAGAAAAAATAGCTGTCATTTATGTAATTCATAATATTTCCCTAGAACAGCATCTATAAATGGTTAGTATTTTATTGACTGTGTCACTCTAATTATGGATAATTTTCCCTCTCTTTTCAAAATAGCTGTCATTGGTTTGTTTCTCAGAAATCTATTTTGTCTATTTATCAGCAATTTCAAAATTTCTTAGAATTTCTATGGATGTAATTCCAGGCAGCATTTCAGCAAGCTTCATTACAAAATTAGCTATCTTATTATTGCAGTTATTCTTTGCCTAATATTTGTTTAATACCTACAGCATATTCTGTTCTGACAAATAAAATCCATAAAGACTTCCAAAGTGCTCCACCTGTAAAAGCCAGACAATCAGGAAAGAGATGCACCAGGAGTTCCAGAAGTAAGCATGGCTTCTGGACAAGAGAATTACTGGAGGAGGTGAGTATGCGTGACAGAAATGGGGTCTACAATTTAGCTTTTAAATTGCAATCAGTCCTTTTGTAAGCATTGTCAAAGACCCAGGGAAAAATCTTGGCCCTGTTGATGTCAAAGGCAAAACTTCAATTGATTTCAGCACAGCTTTTTCTGCTGTAGAATTTAAGGGACTCAATGGAAAAAAAAAAAAAAAAAAAAAAAAAAATAATTATTTTAATATTTTTAATTATTTTAATATTTTTTAATATTTTATGACTGAAATATGGTGGACTTCCCAGAAAATGGATCAGGGATAAGTTAATCATCTCTTGAAATAAAAGATGCTGTTGACTAAGGCTGGATACAGAATACTAGTCTAGGCAGGCCCTTTGATCTACATATGTATATAAAATACTTTCTGCTTCCACAGCAACCTCTAATCACATTTTCCAAGTCTTGTAATCCAGCCAAAACAATAACAGCAAATCATTGATATTCAGATATTAAGCTTGTATCACAATAGACAGGCAATTCTCCTGAAAGATCTAAACCATTATATAGTCTGACAAGGATTTGATCAGTGCTTTTATTATGCCTAATGTAGTTTCTGGATTTGAAAGAAATGGTTGTAGGAATCTTTGAAAGATTTGAAACCACTGAATAAAAGCTCAAAGACATTTATTTTCCCTTGCCTGCTTTCACTACTTTCTTAATCAATGATTTCCATTTGTCACTGCTAATGGCATTATCCCTGACACCTTCTCCTGTGATTTTTTCCCCTGCTTAAAAGCTTTCACTTCTACTTCGGTTATTTAGCCTTCGTTTCCCTTGTTCTGCTGACAACTGACTTTCTTTCTTAGTCTTTTCCCTGGGTTTTGCTGGCTGTATAACTGTTTCAAAGCACCAGGTGTCAGCTCAGTAGTTCTGCAGTTCTGAGGTGGATCAAGGAGGGACTATCGCATTTTAGGACAACTGTCACTATTGACAATTACTGTCCAGTCTCCAGTGTTTAGTCAAAGTTACTCAGAAAGATCCCATCTTTCAAGCAAGTCCTATGATTGTCTGCTGACCTTTCTATGTGCTCTGCCATGGCTTTGGTATAATAATTATCCCTTAAATTAATTTTTATCCTCTGCTTTCATCTTAGTAAATGAAGACTGCAAGGGTCCGGTATTTATATTCTCTGAATGCCATTTTTTTCTCATTTGAATTTACCTTTACACTATTAGGGTATTGTCTTTTAGAAATAAGATACACATTCCTACCTCTACTGCAACGACATTTAAAAAATGCAAAAAATGCTGTTTTCTAAACCAAGGCATCCCAACATAGTCTCATACTTTTAGCCTGGTGACACTTTGTTGCAGCTGAAATATTTTTAATTCCTGTCAGTTCTAATTCCTAATCAGTTTACAGGTGATGAAGCTCAAAAGCAGTGTTTACAACCAAATTAAATAACAGCATAGGCCACATGATGATTTTGTTTGGAAACAATATTGACCATTGTTTGTATGGGGAAGAACAAAGGTTATAAGTATCAACAAATCAGAACACCCTCTCCTTAGGGCCAGGAGGTCTATCAGTGATTTATCAGAATTTTGACTTCGCCATCTTTTCTTTTTCTTCTGTTTCCATCTATTTATCTTCTGTCTGCAGACCATAAGGTTCAGGTTGGAAACAACTGTTTCGCTAAAGGCTATGGTGTTGTTAATGTATACTGTGGTCTATTGCCCTCTACTGGGTCAAATTTCACACTTGGTTATTTCTTATTTACTTCGTAAGTCCCTGGAGAGGTTTCTGTAAAGTCTTATCTGCATATTGTTACACAGTGTCCTGGAAGTGGCTCACCTCCTTGTTAAGAGTAGAGGAGACCTCCGGTAAGTGCTAATGTTCTAAGGTCATAGATTACCTTGGAGACACTGAGGGCCAAAGGCTTAAATGTGTGAGTGCAGTTGTGTTGACATTATGAAGTTTAGTGGGAGAATGTCTACAGAGTCATTCCTGAGAGACGGTGTCTATTTGTTTGTATATGCAACAAGGAGAAAATTTCTCATTGCTTTCTGAGGTTAATTTCCAGCCAGCTGATATTGATGTGGATTAGAAGCCTTTGAAGTGGCCTTAAAGCAAACCTGTGATTGATCTTTAGCTGCAAAATGTGTATGAGGTGTTCCACTTCTGCAGTCACAATCAAAATTACATGCTCAGGACTTCTTGCAAAGCCTGTGCTAGATATCCAGTATGTGAATTTTTAATTGAGCAAAAAGGATAGCAAAAGGCTTGTGTTTTCCCCTGCTGATATCATAGGTGATATTCAGAAGACTAAGTACTGCACCAGTTTCAAAAGTCTTCTGTGTCCAGTTGTCTCTCTTCAAGATAATTCCAGGGTAGACAGAGAAAGAGGGAGTGTCTAGCAGCTCCAACTGCTTTGCACTATGGGCTTAGTGAAGTATGAAAGAGGGAGAGATTGGAAACCTCCATTCATATATTCCGTATCCTCAAAATCTACATGAGTTTTGGGCTCAAACCACACCTTTTTGTGAGAATGACTTAGCCAAACTTGAGGGAAGTGGCCAGAAGAGCAACCTTTCAGAATTTTCCCACTGGAACCTCTAGTTCATGATTCTTCCTGCACAGCAAAAATATTATATAGCAAAACTATATTTATCTTCCTTAGAAAAATCATGGTTATTTTCAATGCTTTTGTGGCGAATTGACCTTGGAGGGTGTCCAGACACCCAGCCATTCTCTCACTCCTCTGTCTCAAGTATGAGGGGAGAAAATATGAAAAGGTCGCAGGTTGAGCAAAGAGGCAAGGAGGTAACTTACCATTTACCATTATGGGCAAAACAGACTTGACTTGTGGTAAATTAATTTAATTTATTGTCAATTAAAATAGATTAAGATGGGGGTGAGAGAGAGACAAATTAAAACAACACTTCCCCCCCCCCCCCCTCAACTTTGCAGGGAGGTGGGGGGTTGGGAGGTTGGGTGGGTTTTTTGTTCAGTCCATATAAGTCCTCTGCTGCTCTTTCCTTCTCACACTTCTTCCTTGCTCCAGTGTGATGTCTCCATGACCTGCAGTTTCTTCAGGGAATACTCACTTGCTCCAGCATAGGGTCTTCCCAGGCTTCAGGCTGCTATCTGCTCCACCGTGGACCTCCATGGGCTACAGGGGCACAGTCTGCTTCAGCATGGTCTACATCATGGGCTGCAGGCAAATCTCTTCTTTGTTGCCTGGAGCACCTCCTCCCTCCTTCTGCACTGACCTGGGTGTCTGCAGAGCTGTTTCTCACACGTGTTTCCTTACTCCTCACACCACCGTGGAGCATTTTGCCCTTTCTGAGATGTTTTCCCAGGGTGTCCATTGGAGCTGTCTGGAGCCATCTGGATCTGGCTGTGTTCACTACAGGACAGCCCCTGCCTTTTTCCCACAGGGACCACCCCTGCAGTCCCCTGCCACCAACACCTTGCCTTAGACACCCAGCACAGCTGTACAAACATCAGTTAACTAAGCCTTTCTCAGGAAGGCGGGCAGATAGAGCTTTTAAAGCTGCTTGCTGCAGGGATTACAGCTCAACCTGTTCTTTGGTTTATGTGCAGGCCCAGGGCACTTTTCATCCTCTCATCAGTTCCAAGTACCATCTTGTAAAGCTGCCCCAGGTGAAAGGTAGACTGGATATTTGCAGCCTTGGCTGAAAAAAGACACGAGAAGCAGCCATGTGAAACAAACCACACGGCCTGCTTTTTTACACTGAAACATTTTAGAAAACTGTAGGCAACACAATGGCATTACTCCAGTGATTTTCCTGGGAGTTACTTTAAATGATGATGCATCACACTGATCCACATTTTCATTTAACAGCATAAATTGACATTTGAAAATGAAAGAATTATTCTGGAGTCCACAGCAACATTGCAACAGTTAATGATTGAATGTTTTTCAGAGTGCTCTAATAGTCATAATGCCATTTCTGCTCTTACGCTATCGCTAACATAGTACCTCCAGTCCTAATAACCTATTTAGCAAAGAAATTTGAGGAGTGATCCTTGTTTTAGTTAACAGAACTTGCATTGTTTACAAGTGAAGGACAGCTCATATGTTCCATATGTTCTGTCTTTCCAAGATAAAATGCAGATGACCTTTCCATGAAGAGACTGTCATCTAAGATAGGTGGAGATGTAGTAAGGAAAAGGCACTGGGGTACTTAGAGAGCAACTAAGTCAATATTTTAATCTAATTTACACATATGTATGTGTTTAAAAGTTATCATACTGAGTCACACAGAGATGGGTTTTAGGAATGCTTTGAAAAAAGGTCTTGAGGATTAGCAGTCTGGAATCACTGTAGACTCAGAGCTTGGAGGTCTGAGTGTGGCATTCTCGTCTTCTTCATAAGAGTGGTTTTCTTCCCAGAGAATAAAAATCCTTACAGCTTATTGAGATTTGTACTTATTTCAAGCTTAAAGTTTGGGGCTTTATGGTGGAAGGTCATCTATTTTATGGCCGTGATTGAGTGTCAGTGGAAGGTACAACACAGTCATAGTAAACATACAGGTGGCATCTGGTCATTACATGTGTCATTCTGTAAAACCAGTCCTTCGAAGTTTCACATAAATAGATGTTTAAGATGTAAAGGGAGGATGAACTATATTGATTAGTCTACAATTTTAAGACTGCCCTTGTCATTCTCGAGTTGCCATTTCACATGATTGTGTTGCCCTCTAGAGGTCGGTGCCCAAGTGAAATCTGCAAATGGGTCTTTTCCTTTGGTTTGCATATCTGGCATGGGATTTTGGAGTAAGAAGTTCATTGTAACTCAGTGAATCAGTGAAATTCACATCTATGTTTCCTTCTTCATAATATCTCATACTTTCTTGCAGTCTAATTTTTCTAGATTTTCGTTATGATTGGGCACTTAGTTACAGTGATTGCAAGCCACTGAACAAATCTACTTCAAAACAGAAATCAAAGACAAACAACAAGAGCAGGCCTAAAAATCTCTTCTACCAGGGAAAACGGCATTTAACATAGTCCACCAAAGCATATACTTAGAAGAACCAATTCTTCTGTGAAAACAATCAGTAGAAACGCTCACATTATACCTGAACTAGTTAAATTATACCAGAAAAAGCATCTTGACATTGGAATCTCAGTCATCTTTACCCTCAATTTTCAGATCAGTTAACTGTTATCTCTATGTGACCACCATGTTTTGCAGCTGAAAGGAGTTGGCAAGCTGGACACTGACTTTGGAAGACCACTTTGTGCATAATAGTGGTTCTGAATAGGTTTAATGTCCTAGAATAGCCACAGATGGAGTAAATTTGAACTGCTTTAGTGAAAATATTCAGGCTAGACACACACATTGCTTTAAATCAGTAGATTATAGGAAAAGCCTTGTTAATGATAATGATGCATACTTACGCTCTTAAGTCACTGAGCTATGGATATTCTTTCAGAGTAACTCAAATACAGTTTAAATAAGTCATTCTCAAAGTGTTTCAAAAAGCTATTGCAAAGCGGTTCACCAATTTCGTTTACTGTAGTCTGTTTCTCTTTGGTTGTTTAACAACTGGAACCTAACAGCTTGAATGAAGAGTCAAAATATGTTTTGCATGCCAAATGGAAGAGAAACTGGCCCTGACCTAAACCTGAACAATGCAGATTATTTATACTGACAACAGTGTTTACGTACTCAATAGCTAAATGCTTCTCAAAGAAGTGACTAGTTAAATAGGGCACCATTTTGTTCAGTATTCTGAGAGATATGATTGTCTTGCAATTTGGTTTTCATAGCAATTTTCTTTTTAATAAAAAATGAAGCCAGCCTTACTTAACTGATTAGATCTGAGTTCTCTAATTTGTAGCATTCTCTTCAATCCTGCTCTTGTAAAGAGTGGGTGGTGTTACTGATGTTTGCAAATGGATGTGAGCTCAGAAGCAAAACAAAGAGCTGCATGTGAAGAGTAGGAGATGGAGTGAATGTAAGGTAGTAACGCAGCAGAGAAGTATTTTTCTGTTGTGGTCTTCTCAAAGGCTGCTAGTATGGGAATTATAATGAATGTCTGTTACAGTTGCTTTAATCTAGTTTGGGATCAAAATAAATTGTCCCTTGCAGAGTAATGCAGCACTAAAGGAATTGACTTGCATACCATTATGAGTGGATTAATAAGAAAACCCAGTCTGCAACTTCTTCTGGTGTTGGATTTTTTTTTTTTTTTTTTTTTTTTATCCCAACGCTGTCAACCATATATATCTCTTAGCATAGAAATATTCCTTCTAATATGAGTCCTACAAAATTATTTGTTCTATTTTATGGACTGATAAAATCAAAGAATTATTAATGTTGGAAGGCATCTCTGGAGGTCTGTCGTGGTTTAAGCCCAGCCTTAACTCAGAAAAACCATGCAGTCTCTCTCTCACATCCCCCCCCCCCCCTTCCTCTCTCCTGCTTCTTGAGGGATGGGGAAGAAAATCAAAATAATATAACTCCCACAGATTGAGATAAGAACAGTCCAGTAACTAAGGTATAACACAAACCACTGCTGCTACCACCAATAATAATAATGATAATGGAAGTAACAAGAGAAGAAAATGCAACTGCTCACCACCTGCCGACTGATATCCAGCCTGACCCAGCAGTGATCTAATACTTCCTGGTAACTGCCCCCAGTTTATACACTTGGCACGATGTGTTGTGGTATGGAGTACCTCTTTGGTGAGTTGGGGTCAGGTGTCCTGTCTCTGCTTCCTCACGGCTTCCCCTCCTCCATGGCCGAGCATGAAACTCAGAAAGTCCTTGGTCAGACCAAACATTACTGAGCAGCAACTGAAAACATTCGTGTTATCTGTGCTGTTCCCAGGCTGAAAGTCAAAACCACAGCACTGCACCAGCTACTAAGAAGGAGAAAAATGACTGCTACTGCTGAACCCAAGGCAAGGTCTCTAGTCTAACCCTCCTACTCAAAACAGGAATGACTACAGCATGTCACTCAAGGTCTTGTCTAGTCATCTAATAGTGAAATCCATTTTCATTAGGAAAATAGAAATTTTCAAACTGAATCAAATTGACATCAATCTAGTCTAGTAGTCTATTTCTCACAGTTCCTGGCTGCTTTGAAGGACTTACTAAGCACAAAAGTCTATTTATCATATGACAGACCTGTAAACATTAGAGGCTGTCTTGAACTGTCAATTAAGTTTGGTTGGTTGATTTTGAAACGATGTTTATTATCAGTTAATTCCAGATTTGATATCAGTTATGACTGTCTTGCCAGTCATGAGTCTTGTTATTAACCTAAGTTGTATCTAAGATTAATATACAAAACCATATACATATATGGCAATATAATCACAGTTTAGTGATCTGTAGCTGGTAAAAGTACTTCAATGGCTCTTTCTGAACTTACTCTTTTCTAATGTTGCATAACAATCCTGTGGAAGAAATAGGACCAGAGAACAGAAGTCTGTTGTTTCTCATAGACATTTTTCATTGCTATGGGTAATGCTACAAAATCTTCAACTGCAGGCAATGCTACAACACTGTATTGACACAGTCCTTTTTCTTTATATATTTCATTGTGCCACATACCCATGTAGCCAGAAATTTTTATTTTTCTGCTCATAACTGCACACAAACTGGGCTTTTGCAATGATGCCCATTTCTCACATATGGGTGACTTTGACCCATGTCAGATAGACAGTTCATTTGCTTGTTGCCTCATTAATTTATTTTTATGGTCAGTGTGCATCACCTCAATTAATCAGTATAGATTTTCATTTGCCTGTATACATGGCTTCTTTTTCTCATTGGAGTTTTTCAGTGTCTACTCCAGACAAGTGTACACAATTATGTGAATATCTTCTTACTCAAAGGTCTTAAACTATCAGGCAAGTCAACAGCCTGTTCTGCATTTGTGAGATGGATACATTCTGAAGTCTATAGGCCAATCATTTGACCATATTAACTGGCATGGCATCTCTGAAGTTAATGTAATTTGGCCAAAAAATATATGCCAGCTGAGTATCTTCTATGTCTCATGCAGTGAATAGCAGTATTAGCACAATTTTAGTGCCTATATTCACATTTTCAGCAGTATAAACCCGTCTCCCTTTCAAACTTTTAAAGTAATATAACTAAAGACAGTTGTTGATGTTCACTGGAAAAAAACGAAATGTTAGTATATTGTAAGTGACACATATCAGTTTGACATTTCAGATCAAATCCATCCATAAATAATGCTATATTACTGAAGAATTAATGTGAAGCGTGTGATTTTGGCACCAAAAAGATCAGTGTGCAAGACCAATTAGAGATAAAAGAAGTCACTAAACTTGTTTACACAGCTGGACTTGCAGTCACAGGCTGATCTCCTCCTTTCAAGTGCTTTTTTTTCTTTTTTCTTTTGCTTTCTTTTCAGGGTCTGAATTTTAAAGGCACAGAATAGAATATTTTGAAAGTCATTTGCCATTGCATTATGTTCATTTTCTCCCTGGAGTGCTGGGTGTCCTAATGCACCATTTTAAAATCCTGTGTGTTTTTGAGTAATGGATGTGGTAACTGCAGACCGAGCAGGAGTTTCCTAGGGGTTTCTAGGCAGAAGACAGACCTGAAGCCTAAATTTCAGAGCAAAATTTTCCTCTAAGTAAAGCTTAGCTATCCTCATACTTTGGGCTCTCTAGTGTGACTTGGGAAGCTCAGATTTGGTCCCAGCTCCAATTGCCTTTTACAGATGCTATGGAAAATGGAACTGCTTCAGCAACAGCCACTGAGCAAACCACATTTTTCACTACCATGTTTTTTCCAATATTCAACTTCATGTTGGTTCACTAAAGCCTACCAGATTTCTTACAAATAATCTGACTGAAGTGTAAGTGCCTGAGTTTTATATCTCTGCAGGTGCATTAGCTGGGAAAGGATGCTTCTTCTGTCCTTGGTCTTTGATCTCTGGGGAACTATTGGTACTGTCAGAGACAGGGCTCTGGATTGGATTGACTTTCAGTCTAAATTTACCCACTCTGTATCAGCTTCTGATTTGTCACTTTGACCATAAAGAATCAAGTATTTATTTTCCTCTAGTTGCCTTTTTTTCTTATATATGAGTTCTCATCATTGCAGGCAAGCACCATCAGTTTGTCAGGAGCTGGCCAGGCATCATGCATGAATGGGGAAAAAAAAGAAAACCAAGGCAACGGGCAAATACTATTCTGGGGCTTTCTGTCAGATAGATAGAATAACTGCACAGTGAGACGTGTATCCCATGCTTGCTAGCACATGATCCAGGGAGCAATAATAGGATACAGCTTTGGGTAACATTACCCATGTCCTATAGACTTGTGCTCAAGTCATGGAGACTATATCATTCAATCTTGGCTTTTGGACCATAGTTTCAGTGTGGCTACAGCTGTACTAGTAGAGGGGATGGAGTTCTCACAGCAGACTATGTCTCCTTTGTTGGATAACAATGGAACTGAGGCTGTGTGACATGGATGTGACAGCTATGAAATGTTCTAGTAAATCCTCTAGCAGTTTCCACAGTTATGTCTCCACAGCACAAAAATTTCATTGATGAATGGGGACTGTAGAGACTGTAGAATGTTAGATTTAAGTTATGGTACTTGAGAATGTTCTTGAAAGGGGCATTTTGCCCTAGCTGCTTTCATAAAAAAAAAAAAAAAAAAAAAAAAGGATGCTTATGCCTGACTGTGTCTCTCACTGGTCCTGGCTGGGCCTGGAATCCATCTGGTCTCTATGGACACCTGTGTGATCTGAACTATGACTGACCTTCATTGTTGTCATTGGACCTGCTCTACAGGAGAGGGCACTGCCTGGACAACCTCACTGCCTGCTGTGACTCCAGGTTGCCAGCTGTCTGTGAGATCTTGAATATTTTGGAAAATATATTTCATTTTATGCATTTATTCAAATATCAGGCATTACCTTTAATTGTTCTGTTCACATGTGAATGTGTGTGTTTTTACGTATGCTGCTTCATGAGCTGCATTTTACAGGCTCCCAGGATTGAACTCCTTCTGCCTTTCCACCCTTGATTATTTCTTTTGTTTCGAATTTCCTATGATATCCATCATGTCTGAATAAGTCTCTGGGCTTTGGCTTGAACTGATTGGCTTCCTTTGCTATCCAAATTTGAATTGTTTTTTACATAGCTAATTTTGGATTTTTCAATAGTCTCTCTCCAAGTGTTTTGATGCAGATTCCATTCAGTGTTTTGCCTGTAATCTAGGACTCTACCCCCTAAAAGTGTGGTTTGGCTCAAGGCACTTCTCTATTTTTTTCAGCTTCTTTCAGTATCCTCTATTTAAAATTGTGTTACTCACATATTCTATTTTTATGTGGAGTGCAGTCTCAAATGCCTGCATTACAGCTTCACTGTTAGCCTTGTCTGGCTGAGTTGACCAAAACTATTAAAAACCTCAAGTGCTTCAGAAAAAGCTATCATCAGAGATAAAGCTTCCTCTTAACTTCTTTTTTTCTGTTTGTTTTTGGTTTCCATTGCTTGCGGATAAAAAGTAAAACACTGGGTTTAAACTTCTCTGCCTGTTTTCCTCATTTCTGAAGAGTTTCAGCTCTGGTGGGGCTTTTCTCTACTCAGTTCTTCTCTCAGGGTAGAATTTTAGCTCATGCAGTGGCTGCCATTCAAATAGGGACTGACATTGGTCAGAATTTATTTTACAAGGGGTCAAAGCTCTATCTAATCACTTCAACTGGTCTCTTCCCAGAGCCAAAGAGCTCTTTCAAATTTTTCTTGAAGGTAGTGCTCTGCAGAGATGGAAGGAGACAGGGTCAGCAACATTTGCAAACGTAGTAGACAGCAATATTTTATAATGCAGCAACATGTGTGAAGTGTAGCAAAGCACCCGAAGTATCTGACGATCAGGACTCTGTGTGTGGGCAGGAGAGTGAAGTGTGAAAAATCAATACAAGCCTATTCTTCTTTCTGTATGTATATCAGGCTGAGGGAAGAAGAACCTTCAGATGTAATCCAGCTGGAGGGTGGGCCTGAGGGGAAATCGAAGAGGACAATATGAAGGGGATACTATAAAGGCATTATTGCTCTTACAGCACGCATCTAGATGCAAGAGCCTGAAGGCAAAGCCCTACCTGCTGACATCTTCTTGGATGTTTACTTAGGGTTCTGGCTGCAGCTCGTGAAAAGGCCATGAAGGGATAAAAGGGTATCTTTGTGAAGCAGGAAGCAGACCAGCGCTGTAGCAAGACTTGAAAGGTATTGCTCTATAGCCAAAGAAATGGAATCCCTTTACAGACCTCTCTAATGTCTGTAAATGCCCGAAGGGCTGTTCATTCCAAATGTGTTTTCACATTCAAACTCATCTCCCTATCCATGTACAAATAACTGGAGTGAAGGACAGATACTATAGTGCCCTGACCTCCCAGAAGCTAGTGGGAAATGATTTTCACCTTGTTGTTTTAAATTATTCCTTGTGTTGATTTATTTTTTCCTTTTGATCTATTTAATATTTAAACATGCTTTGTCTAAAGAAAAAAAAAAATCTGGTCTCATAACTAATGATTTTTGGACTCTGCATTAAAAAATCAGTGCAGTTACAGAATTTCAGTATGGTTTACTCCTTTCTGCATAAGCTGTTGCCCTAGATGACCTTTTCTTACCATGTGCCTTTGGGGATGTGTTCCAAGCATATTTTCTAAGGGCTTCAGCAGCAGTAATAGTAACATCCAAGCATCAGTTAGTGGTTCTACAATGTAATGTTTTTAATCTTCAAAGGGCTTTGCAGACCTTAGTGAATTAATAACTGAGCATCAGATACTGAGCTGGCATAAATCTAATGCGTTTGCAGATCTCGATGGAATTGTGTTGAAGATAAAAAAAATTTTGAAAAACATTGAAATCCTGGTCATTTGCACGCTTTTGAAAAGAAGACGTAAATGTATCAACATAACAGATGCAATGTGCTGGTAAAATATAGGAATTTCTCAAACCTGGGATGAATTTCATACAGGAACAGAATAAAATCTGACCACACACCAGAACATCTAGCAGAAATTGTATTTGGTTAGAGGTTTAAACATCAGATACAAAATACTTAGACTCCCTGGAACGTGGATTGAATCACAGCAGGGTTGACTCAGTGTCTTATCCTGCAATACAGAGAAACTGAATTGCAATAATTTTTGTCTATCTCACCTGAATGAGATGATGAAAACAAAGGTTCTTTCTGCTTAACATGGAGAGACATCCACCAGGTGGAACCATGCAGGTAGATATATGAAGAGCCACGGTTTCAGATTCACCTTATTCTAGCCTTTATTTTTTGCAGAAACAAACCTGCAAATGGAGATTAGCTGTGAATACTGTTTTGCACACAGACTCATAGATCTGGAAGACTCATGTAGTCCATCTTCTTGTGCCAAAGCTGCATAAGCACTACTTATTACTGTCAGATGCTTCTCTAAATGGCTGTTAGAGCTTGCCAGAATATAGCCCTTTTCAAATAATCTATCACTGAGACTCGTTGTCCTCACTTTTATAAAGTTCTACTGAGAGTCTACTGGAAGTTATCTTTGCTGCAGTTTAATTTTTTGTTTGTTTTTTTTGTTATTTTTTTTTTTTTTTATCCTAGCTTCCACGCCTATGGAGACTGCTCCCTTCTTTGCATATTTGAAGGTAAATTTTATGCCTCCTTCATATTCTCTACCTTCAGATTTGGCTGTTTTCCCACAGAGAGTTCTTGAGACTGTAAGATATTGTCTCAACAAAATCTGTGGGTGAGTAGGAGCTTATTCTATACTGATAATAAAGAGCCCTGCTGCTCCAGAAGCTGTCTAGGAAGGAAGTTTGATTCATGGTGTCCCGGTTTCTTCTTGAGCTTCCAGCTGTTCTCCCCACACCCACCTGTACTTGCAATTTGCAGATGTACTGAAAGGCTCTTCCTGCGTCCACATACTGCTGCCAAGCATTTTGCAGCTTCTGCCCTGTACAAATGAAAAGGAAAAAGTATTGTTTTAATTGTATTTAAATATATACTAGTTTGGGAATGGCTATGACTTTTGCAACCTCTTTGTATTGAGCTTTATTAAAGGTTTTGGGGATTTATTTGGTTTTAATTTTTATCTTTTCTTTTTTTTCTTTAGAAAAATATTGGATTTTATGGAGAACAACATCCTCAATATAGACCTTGGTGGGAAGTAGATTTTGCAGTATTAAAAAAATGATTCACACCCACATGTGAGTAATTTCTTTTAAAATGAATGTTGAGAATTTATTTCTCCCTGTGCCTCCACTCCTACACAGTGAGCAAAAAGTCCACACGGCATTTGATGATTTTTTTTTCCAGTGAAATTATTATAGATTTATTCATAATCCCAAAACTTTGAGAAAAAAAAGCTTTCCTTTTTTTCAAGTCTGTGACCAGCAATTAAAAAAGGAAGTCAGAATTTCATTTTAAATGAAAAAAACAAAAGGGAGGGAAAAATATTTAATTGGAAATAATATATACTGTTTTCATGTGACAGTTTTAAAAATATGAAAGAAGAAGCCAGAGTAGCTGGCAAGTTTCTGCTGAGTATAATACTGAAGATGTTCACTGATTTTTGTCTATTACCCCATGTGCCATCAGTCCCAAGCCAGATGTTAAATTTCCTAGCAGCTCATTGCGGGACAGAATCTACAGCACCTCAGGTGGTACGCCAGAGGGTAAGTACAGAATGCAGCTTCATGTGGCCAAATCTGGGCAAACAGGTCAACTGGGAATAGGTCATAAGCAGCTGCAAAGACAGAGGCTTCATGGGGAACCCATGCACAGTCCACCTTGCCTGTTAAGGAAAAATGCGGGGGGTGGTGGATCCTGAGTAGGGCCCAGATGTAGAGGTTGAGAGGACTGCTGGTCAAGCCACTGAGCACTTGATTCTTCTAATGCACTTTGACCAGCAAGAAGAGCAATAGTGTTTGGGAAGGTCAAATTACAAGCTCCCAACTCCAGTGTTTTATTATCTATTATGGTTTAAGCCATAAATCAGCCACGCAGTTTGTTCACTCACTTCCCCCTTTTTCTTCTCTCTGCTCCTGGAGGGATG
>JANRGW010003271.1:0-35852 GCA_024733675.1 Psilopsiagon aymara
CCAGAAGAGCATTGCCTTGTGCCCCTCACAGCTGCATAGAAAACACACAGCATGCCTGTGTGTGAGGTGCTTCAGCACAGGTTCCTTCCTGAAGAGGCACAGGAGAGGCTTCCAGAGTGTATAATGTTTTTTACCAGCTCACGCAATTCCACATTGTGGCACAGCAGTGAGAAGTAGTAAGCCTGTTTTAGGCACTGCAAGAGCATTAGTCCAGGTGTTAAGTAGAAACCCCATGCTCCTGAAGTCCTGCTGAAAGCATGAGACATGCAGTGAAAGGAGAGGAAGCTAAGGCTTGAAAGACTGTCCAGAGAGAAGAGCTAGTGTGCAGTTTTACCAACACAAAATATATTTCCAATGAAATCTAGCAGTGTGGAAACAACCTTGCTTTGATACTACAGGACTATTAGAAAGACTTTCATGCTCTCCACTGTTTCTGGGGATTTATCTGTCTGATTCAAAAAATACCTGAATCCAAATCAGTTCAGCTTAGAGACAAGAAGTCAAAATGATTAGCAAGGCAAGGAGATGGTTCAGTCCCAAGGACACAGCATAGTAGTCTGACTGGCACAATCCATTACAAGTTGGATGTATCATAACTGTACACCACAAATTTGTGAACGATCTCTTTCTCAGTGTCTATGATGACAAGGAACAATATGAGAGCACTCCTTTGTTAGGTTACCTTCTGCCTAACCAGACCATCCTGATACTTAAACGTATCAAGCGCATCTTTTGGAAGTGCTTAAGGAGAATCAGAAAAAGGTGAGATTGAACAAGGCAAGAAGGCACATGCATGCCATAACCTGAGGGGCAGTCTGACTTTCCCAACCAAAAGAACTGCCTTTCAAAGGGTTAAGGACAGAAAGTATACATCTAGGCTCTCAGTGCGCTGTTCTACTTTCCTAAATATGGCATGCCTTTGAAGGAATATATTTTCTATCATTAAAAAGACCACCCCCATTGCTGGAATCTACAGTTTTAAGCATATCTAGATAAATTCCTATTAGTACCAAGATAAAAATTATCACTGCAACACAGAAATGAATGCATATCCCATCAATACCATTGGACACAAACTGCTTTCTGTAGGTAAAGTAGGACTGTCACAAGAAGTTGAGCACACAGGGAGGGATAAATATGCAGATCATGTTCTGGCCATACGTAATAGAGAATGAAGATTAAAAGCAGTTACCTGCTGAAGAGAATACAATGACTGCTATAATTTCAGCGGGAGACAATTAGTCAACAGTGAGTACATAATGTCACATGGGATGACAATTTCTAACTGCAATTAATAGCTTCAGGAGAATAGTTTCAGACAAAATGCAACCACTATATTGCTTTGGAAAGTATCAGGCACGCACCTTAGAGAGTGAAGTCTAGAGGTACCACCACTTTGACTCGCCTGACTCTCTATCACCACCACAGGTCCTCCTGCACAGGACAGTGTCACTGTTCTCTTTGCTAACTTGGATGAATCTGTTGCTGTCAGGTAGCTGGTGTTGCAGTGTTGCAAGACTCCTATGTTTTATATATACAGGGATAAACTTCTCCACATTTCACCTATTCAGTGTGTAGAAGTATAGGTCTCTATACACATTCACATTAAAACCCCAGAAGTTCATTATGGAAAGGAGAAGACCTTTCTCCTCACTTCAGGTACACAATTCATAACCCACTACTTTCTCCCCAAAACCTATACTGTAGGAAACAGCACCCCTAATAAGCTTAAGGGAAAATAAAATACATCAAGGAGGATCAAGCAGAGCTGCAGTAGACAAACCCCGCACCAGACACACAGGCAGGTCCCTGCTACAGAGCCAAGAAACAGACAAAGAAAAATGAGTTGTCAATGAGATGATTCTACTGAAGAGACTCCTCCTGGAGCTGGACATCTGGGTGCTTCACATGCCAACTTTAAATCATCAGTCAGTTGGTCGGGGGGAGGGACCAAACCAGAGGTAAATGTGACATTGCCAGTGCTGGGATGAATGGACACCTGCAGCATCAGCCACGTGCTGTACCTGCATGCGGCTGGCTTGCCACCTCAGCCGTCTGCTCAGTGCTGGGGCACGGGGCCAGAGCAACATCGTGATCTGGTTAACCTGCTTTAAAAGGCTTTCCAGCTGCTTTTTGCAGATCTAAGTTTGATTCTAAAGCTATATCTCTTGAGTGTCTAGCAGCTGTTACAGCAGGGCTCTATTTGTTGTTGTTGTTTAATTGCACAGACCTGAACTAAAGTTGATTTGTATGGATAACAAGAAAACAATAATAGAACTGATCACTTCTCCCAACAAATACAAAACCGTATCCCAAGACAGGCATGCCTCTTGAAGCAGAGCCAGTTACTCAACCCTAAATCCTCCCATTTCATTGTCTATTTTGGGTTTTGGTGTGTTTTTAATGCAGTGCTTTTAAAGGACAGCATATTTGTGGGCAATTAAACCAGCCAACTCTATGACCAAACTTTCTGCAGAGAAGCTTGCAGTTAAATTGTCTTATTAGTGCACCTTTTTAATCTACAATATAAATTTTCAGCACTTGGTTACATGTAATATTGTATTCAAGAAGCTTCTGGATCACCCCATGGATATCAGCAATGCGTATATTTCTCTGGTACAACACCAGGATTCCAATTTAAACTCTTCAATCCCGCCATTGAATGAGCCAGAAAACAAAGAAAAAGTATAACCTTTAGACATTAAGCAAAATGAAAGTGCACAGTACTTTCTGTTTACCAGGCTCTCTAAATCCATGCAAGAGTTTAAAGATCCTGATAACTGCATCTGGGTGAAAAAAACAGAAAATCTATAGCAGGGGAAAAATATCATAGCTAGCATTTCAGCTTTAAGAAAAGTTTAAAATTCTTCCTACAATAGCAGGGCTAAGGATGTCATTCATCTTCAGTTTCAGCAATAAGCCTGAATTTGCTCTCTTTTCAAGCCTTGTTCATCATAGGCACCATGCTCAGAGCTTGTGTTTTTCTGTCGTTTACTGATGGTCTTATTATATCCTTATTCATGAGAGAAACACTTTATTCCCCTAGTATTAAAATTGTCTCCTGTGAAAGGGAAGGGGTGTTGAAGTGAGGCATAATTTACAGTTTCAGAATACCGGAATAACTTTGGTTATAAATCTGCAGCATTCATGAGCTCTCTACCTAATGACAGGGAGACTTACAACCAAAAAACCAGCAAAAGCCTAGTTAACCTATTCACTTATGTAAGGGAATTCTGACAAGCACACAACAGGGACAGCCCTGCTGCACATGAAAAATACATGTCACAGGTGAATTAATAACAGTGGCTTAGAATGGCTGTGGTTGTCTACCTCAATTTCATGCTCCAAGCAAACCCAGCAATGTAAGCTTCCCACTGTCTACAAAACAGCACTCCAGTCAAATACACACTGGCTATCTTCATGCCCTTGCAATGAAGGTAAGAATAAATCCGAGGCTTTTAAGGTGGCCCTTCAAGCTTCAGTAAGACTACGTATTACAATGTTTGGCATATTACTCTTATCCAAGATTTCTAATGAAATCAATGGGATGCTTCTTTTGTTCCAACCCAAGACCAGCAAATCCTCTCTCCCTGTTGCTGAAATCTACATTACAAAGACTTTGAAATCTATTAAATTTGCCACAAAGGAGTCAAATTACCACTGGCACAACAGGACACTGAAGCCAGCAGTTTCTGCTTCCAAGGTTATCAGCTCTCTTTTCTATGACTTATGCTTCATATGTTTTCATAACCTTTAAGTTTCATTTTTGTTTGAACTCAGAGCTATCAGGCTTCTGGTCAGCTCCAGAACACTTGCAGTTATCAGCAGTTCATCCTACTGACAAAAATACCCTGGAAGTTACAAGAACACAGCAGAAAAAAATACCAAAGTGCAGCCCACTGAAAAATATTTCCTGTACCTGTACAGAAAAACACCCAGACTCAGACAAAAATGTTAGAAGACATAAATCAGACTTAACCTTCACTTGCACCTTCTAGCAAGGCTTAAACCTAAAACTACGCTATTAGCTTGGGTTTTGGTTCAAGAATAAGCTAGCAATGGCGCTAGTAACCAAGCAACAGGAATTGCTTCTCTGAGATTAAAACACGACATGACATTAAAGCTCTGCTAGTGAACTTCCCTACAAAGGTGTAAAATTTTTGCAGGCAGAAGTTAATTATGTAGAAGGGCAATTTCAATTGAAGTCGCAAGCATCTCAGAGCTGGATGAAGGCAGGAAACAATGAGGTCAGGAGTTCAGTCTACCTGAGTTTTAAATCTAGAGGAGGATTGTTGTAGCTTTCAATTTTTAATTGATACGTCCAACCTCTCAAAATAATTTCAACTAAATCAAAATAAGTGGCCTCTAAATAACTGCTGTCTAATAATATTGTTGGGCTCTACAGATTTTACTGCAGCTGTACTTAGAATTTCACTTTAAAGTGATGCTACTTCCATGAATAAGAACTAGAGGGCATTGTGTATCTTATAACCAAACTAGAAAGTTCAAGCTATTCTTTATGAACATTCAAACCTATTTTAAGACAACCAGCATTGCCCTTTATGTTTACAAATATGAAATGTCTCCTTTGGGCCCAATTACCTCAGTTTGAGAGTACCATCACTTTACAGAAGATATCCATCTTTTCCTTTTACACATTTAGGTTCTTTCAATTTCTTATATTAAATAAATTAAGAATTAATGGTACAAGCAGCTTTCTTATTTGCCAGTTATGCAGATATTCAGGTATGAAATATTTAAAGCCCTATCTATGCACCAGAACTCACAACATTAGCTGGAAAATGATAGTGACATTTTGCAATCCATTGTAGCCTTTGGTTTGATGTAGCTGGGTGAACCAGACCAGGTATCATCTGGAGCAACAAATGAGTATAAAGAAAGTGAAAAGATGAAGGTGAAAGGAGCACTTCTGACAAACACTGAAGGCAAACTACAATCCTGGAACAGCTAAAGGTTTGTGAAACTTGAACCTACTTTGCCATGGTTTTCCTCCTGAGCTCTGACAACATTATCAGGGTTTTCTATTTGGTTCTCCATTTGAAAAATGAGAATATCACTTCTCATTTCTCTCCATTAGAGAACAGGGTAAAAATACATCTACAGAAATCACAGAAAACACCGTTATTACAAGTCCTATGAAATCTAAAGTTCCTGAGACAAACAGTTTGGACAGAAAGACAAGTCAAAGCACAGAAGAGCTTGAGGAATGGCCACATATTAGAAATAAAATGGCTGTTGTTGGTTTCAACACTGGAATGCTAACTGACACCACTTTGGCACTGGCAAATCACTGACATTCTAGATGCCACACTGTGTACAGTGAAACAGGTAGGTTTGGGATACACTTAAGGTGTTTGTTTTACATCGATTATGGTCCAAGAGATGGACCCAGAGTCCATATTGTCACAAAAGGCTGAGGCTGTACTGCTCTCTGCTGTGAGGACACCATGAGTTTCACCCAGGTGGCAGATGTTTTTGTTCTGCAGCCACCTTTCATCACTGCTGAGTACAGGAGTGGCTCCTACAGACACACTGAACCATGCCAAGAGTCTGCTGCTGAAACAGTTTCCTCACACCAGAAGGCACAGAAGCATTTTTGTCACTTGCACAGCAGTTGCCATTAAGAAGTCAATGTTTGCCAACATATCAACCCAGTAGGTTTGCAATTATTCCATATGCTTTGAATATGGCATTTCAGTGGTAACCGTCAAGCATCCAAATGCTAATAGCGACTGTTCTCCAAATATCATTATTTTATCTCCTTTCTCAGAGCCAAGAATGAAATGGACTTCTTGTCCAGCTCCTCCTCAGACCCCCACTGCTTTTCTCTTCTCTTTAGAGAGTCGATGATTCAACAGCTCTTACAGTCTTCCACCACTGCAGCAGTTCCTTTTCATGTCCGCTTTTAACAAGACAATAAGCACTTTGCTTCTGAAGTATAGGGCAAGAAATTAATGTGTACTCATCCTATTTAGGTGATAGTATATGATAAACAAAAGAGACCTAGAAAACTTGCTTTGCCACGACAGACAGCACATTATGTCAAAAGTAAAGCAAGTGTCCAGTATTTCCCAGCTGAATGTAGAAGGTTATGTGGTTAGAATGTGTTTAGCCTCGTAGAGTTGAAACATCTAAAATATGTATCCAATTCATACCAATCACAAAGGCTAAGTTTTAACATACTAATACTAGTATTCCAGTATTACAGATAACTTGAAGACGAGTGTTCTGAGAGTTTGAGTTAGAAAGAAATGTGACCAGCAATAAAAATATGTGGCTGAATACAGTATTGCCTTGTGGCCTTGCAGGGAAGACTGAAGGAAGCCAATCAAGAGAAAGCTGGAAGCGTGCCTCAGAGCAGCACAATGGGTGCCAAAACCTGGCACACAGTTTCCAGTCTCTGCTTGCTGTTTGACCTTGGGAGCCTCTCTGCCTCCTTACCCCTGCCAGAAAGGTTTTTATGCATTTTCTAAGCCACTTTAAGAGCTGCATAGGAAAGAGCTGCTGTTATGTAATTCCCATTCACTGAAATAGAAGCAAAATCAAAATAACCATCAATGTCAGATTATAGTTTTATAGCATGACAACACAAATAATGTTTGCTCTCTCACTAACACAAATCCATAAATTCTCAGTGGATTAACCTTCCAGAAACCCTTGCCAACTGTTTCTGCCACTACAGCACAATTCAAAATCTCAAGCTGCCAAAGAGCTCTGTGGCTGTTTTCAGAACACAGCAATCAATCACGTGAAGGAAGGGAAGATGAGAGAGCAGATTAAACAAGAGCTAGAAATGTTAACTTTAGAAGCAAGCATCTAACTTTAGTTTTTAATAGTAAGAACCAAATATAACTCAGAAAACTATAAGAAGCTTCCTCAGTTTCGCCTGCTCGTGTAAAGACTCACTTCAGCTTCATCAGACTCTTCAGCTCAACACACAAATCTGTGTACACAACTTGTTCTTTGAAGAAGTGCAACCAGTGCAAAAAATGCATGCAACAGATGCACCAGCTGCAAAAGGTTCAGTTCCCAGAAAGACTGGGGAGTATAAATCCTCCTGGAAGAGCTTACATTCATGAATGCTCTGATCCAAACTTGTTGATGCTAGATCTAGATATGAACTATCCGCCTCTTACTGTGTTTACACTAGTTAGCTAGCACAGTAGTTGTGCCACAACAAGGTCAACATGAGCTTCAGCTCCTGTCCAAGAACTGGGTAAGGCCTGTAGACTAGGCTTCTTGTTCATGCCAGTGGTAATTTCCTGGAGGAATTTCCAGCAAGATCCATCTTGTATTTTATTTCATGAATCTGTTAATTTTATTTTGTATTACATGATGCTATAAATGAAGAAGGATTATAGCCCAATCACTGCATGTGCATGTGTAAATAAATGCTTTGTATTACCTCTACTATGCCTAAAAATACATGCAGTAGATGCAGACATACAAATACTAGAGTTTGGCTTCCTATTTTTTATACAGAGAAAATCTGCATATGCATATAAATATACACACATAGGCCTGTTATACACACAGAATACCATCATACTTTAGTCTCAGGCTACCACATTCATTGAACTGAAGGCATTTTCTTTCTGAGATATAGTCTTTTCCTGTTTAAAGTATACATGGGCTCTCCTTAATTCCCAAAGTTTTATTTTCCTTTTTCCCTAGGGGGAGAATGCATGAATGCTACTGACATAAAAATTAATGGAAAGGAAAAAGTAAACAAATGAAACCTAAATCCAGCCTGGTCAGACTAATGATGTGGGTGATGCTAAATAAAACCAGAGGAGCAAACATGCAGAGGTGATCAGTATTGAGATGACTTTGCAGCTCCCCAAACCATGGTGTAGGGCTTTCAGTAAAGATTTGCTGCAGATCTACACCCAAAGTGGGGTGAGGGATGATACCAGAGCTGAGGCACACAGCAATACAGCGCAAGAGGCAGTGATATCAGCACTTCTTACACCTTTCAGCATCTAACTTCTTGAGATTACAGTCCCCTTCCATATCAGATCTAATGGATGTTATTCATTGCTGTTATCCTGAGTCACTTCAGAATATATGAGAAATAAAACTAGCTTGCTGTAACCAACAAACAGCCAGATAACCCTCAAGGCTATGTATTTCAAATGTATCTGCTTTAAGATTCTCTTAAGGTCAAAGAAATAGCACAGATATTATCTAGTGATCTTCATGTGTTTCCTGTTTTCAATGTCCTAACAGCAACCCTTCCATCTGTGGGTGCAAGATTTCCCACAAATTTTAGTTTTCCTGTATTGGCAATACATTCCTTAGCATCTGCCTGCATTCACTTTCTGCTCTGGGAGGATTTGAATGGTGTGACTGGACTTTGGGAACCGCTCTGCCGTGTCATCAGGATGCAAGCAGCAGATTCAAATTCATTTAACTGATGCATGTATCATGCAAAGAATAGCTGCGGCAGATACAACTTTATGCATTAGTAGTCAAGCTGAGTAACCTATTCATCGCAGCATGTAGCACTTATTGTTACTGCCAGGCACCCCCTGCTGATTTACAGTCACTTGGTTTTGACACAAGTGGAGGAGTTCTGTTTTTCTCTGATTCAGACCAAGACTGCAGGTATAAACTTACAAACATATTGATCTGATACACACACACACACACAAAAGGCATGGGAGAAGGACAAAGTACCAGTTCAAGTTACATCTCTCACTAGGAAATAGTTTTTTGAGGCTTAGAAGCAAAAAACCAACCCCCACAGTCTTATCAAAGACCACAGAAAAAGCATGAAGATATTTGCTTACACATATGGAGTTGAAGCTGCAATTCAAGCAGTTGGATTTAATTTTAATTATGGAAAACATCATTGTAATTTATACTTCTGGAAGAAAAAAAAAAAAGATAGGTTTTATTGTCTATGTTTATGTAGCACAACAGGATTTGCCAGCTAAAAAAAAAAAAGAAAAATTAAAAGGTATTTCTTATCTGGAAAACACAAAAAGGGAGGTGAATCTGCTCACTGCCCACATGTACTCTAGGATGGCAGTGCCTTGGACTGAAGGGTCTAGAGAACCACCTGCAGAAGAAACTGTTGGGAAGCCTGGGAAGGAGGAAATGAATTTAGGGAAACCACCTTGCATTTGGAGGAGCTAAATCAGCTGAAGCTGATTTAAAAGGCCAAACCTCCCAACAGGGTGGTGGAGAAGTAGGCATTTCAGAGAGGAGTGTGGAGCTGTCACTGGAAACAGTGCATTCAGGTGATACTTTATTGAGTATTGTAATCAGAAGCTTCAAATACTCTTTCAGAAGCTTCAAGTGTAATTTCACCATTTCAGTGGTTTAAGGCAGGTAAGACAGTTTCAGGGACAGACTGTATATCACCACTTCTTATGTAGTTCTCTACTTCTTAAATACTGATAAGCTAATTTCCACATCTAACTTTAATCAGACATATTAAATTACTTGAAAACCTGTCTTCTATGAAGACAGAAATATGCTGTATTTTCTACAAAGATAATACTGGTCTTAGTAAACCTGAATCTGTTTCCCAACTCTTCAGCTGCAGAATCACTACATCTGAGATCTTCCTTCAAAGAAAGACCTACTCTGATTTCCACCATCTTAACACCCACAGTGCAATCACTGGAATAGAACATGATTCATACTCACATGGTTTTATATTGGATGCACTTACTATGAAGCAGGAAAAGATCAAGCTTTTTAAAAAGGTCATTGACCCACATGTACAGTAACACAACCATGGATCCCTGTGGTAGTTGTAGGAGAAAGGTAACCTGTGTGGCACTACCACATTACTGTTTGTAGTGTGGCTACACTTGCAAACATGTGGATACCTGCTCCCAAATCTGCAATTATCCTACTCTTTTGTCATTATTTAAGAGGATCACAGTTTATCTTACATCTTGCAGGCTTGTCATGCCTTTCGAACCCATAGAGAGGAGCAGCATAAAGGAAGGAGGATGGCTTATACTCATGACTGATGTGTATGCAAAGGCAATGTAAATAGTTTTTGCCAAAGCCTTTCCCTGCCATTAGTCAAATTTTCAAAGTCTGTTCCTACCCTAAAGGCTCTATGATCACACATACAACTATTGCATCTCTCCAGGTATATCTGCTTATTGTCTCTTTAATTCAGATTACCCAAGATTCATTGTCAACTGCCTTTCCTCTGAAAGTTACACATGGTAATCTGAGACAGATGATGAATCCGGTGAGTAAAATTAAAGTAAAAAGTAAAATTAAAAAGAAAAAAAAAACAGAAAAAAAAAAAAAAGAGAACATAGCCATCTTCTTGAACAATGGGCATGAAAGACCAGCATTAATGTATACATGAATTGATACATTCTGTGGAAAAGTCAACACAGCTTTTGCCATGACTCTCGAAGCTGAGTCCTTTGAAGAAAGCAACAAGCATAGGGCCAAGGGAGTTAAAACTGATATAGTCTATTTGTACTTTCAAAAGATATCTGACAATGTCCCTCATCAAAGACTTTTAAAGACACCATGCTGTCACGGGATGCAAAAAAATGTTCTCTCACAGATAAAGAGTTGGTTGAAAGATAGGGGACAAAAGCAGGGCAGTTTTCACAGTGGCAGGGTGTCACTAAGGGATTCCCCAGGTAGCCAAACTAAGCATGTCCAAAACTGACCTAGCAAAGGCCATGAACAGTGAGTGGACAAAGTTTCCTCAGGATATCCAGTTTTTCAAGGCGAAACTTTTCATTTTTCCCAGAGAAGTTAAAAGCCAGCTGTGAAGAGATGCAGGATGCTCTTCTGTTACTGAATGGCAAATGAATTTTGATACTGATAAGCATAAAGCAACTTCTAAATTTTGCATGCAGAGAAAGAAGGTCTGAACTGCTTATCACTAAGAGATCTTTAAATTATGAGAAACTGATTTTATTAAAGTGGCAGCCCAGTCCTCCATCGCATCCCAAAAATAATACAGTAAACCCAGAAAATTAACAGAGGACGTGTCAAACATTCAAAAAATACAGCTTCCCCACAAAGAACTGTCATGCAGACTATGACTTAGATGAGCCCGAAAAAGAGGTGAATAAAGGGACATGACAGATGTCTATAATATCATAACTAGCACAGAGAAAGTGCTAACGAAGGAAGCCAACAGCTGCTTCATCCCTCTTTCACTGTAAGTGGGAAGGGTCAACAGTAACAAAAAAATAAGGCAAGTATATGAAAAGCAAAATTCTCCACAGAATATGTAAATATTCTGGGATGGTGGTTCTTTCTATGTATTCAAAAATCAGCTAGAAAAAGTAATTGAAGAAAAAGACACAACAGATAATAAATACGAAGGAAAACATTGAGCCAGAAGTAACTGAGACAATATTCCAGGAAGTGTTTGCTTTACTTCTGACTCTTCCTCTGGGATTGAGCTTCGGTTGTTACCGAAGCTGCTCAACTGCCAGCCTGCCCTTGAACAGCTCATTCTGTAAGGCTTCAGTGGTGTATGCTTTACTGAGAACTTACATGCTACAGAATATGAAGTTTTCTGGCAGCATTTTCTATTGTAGCAGGAATGAATCTGACTCCTGGAGTGATGACAGCAGGATCTGACTCCTCTTTCCCCTTTTTCCTTCTTCCTGTGCATCTGCTCAGTGTGCTGGTTATAGCACTTGGGCCTGGGATGGAGCAGCAGGTTGTCTTATTGCTTACACCACTGAAATGAGTTTTGTAATAGGAGGCTGAATTGGGTGGTCATTGCTCTCCTGAAAGATGGTTTAGATAATCTATTGGTTTCAGCAGCAGTGTGATGTACAAAGACTACACAGCTCGGCTCCTTAGCTTTTGGAATTGTGCTGTTCCATCATGTTGAGATCAGAACATAAAATGAACACTTAGCAGTTTAATTCACCATAAAGAAAGAACTTTATTGTCATGAAATGTTCTTATTGGAAATGTTGTTTCTTCTTCATTTAGCAAAAATAACAATACCCCAAGGGGAATGTAGTGTTGTGGGAATATAAGCTTCAAACTTACATAAATAATCCAAACCAAAAATAGTTCTTTAGACTGATGGCTCAAGTCCACAATGTAAAGATGCTATTATTAATACTAATTTTAAAACAAAATCTGGATGATAACTAAGTGGCTTTTAGGAGATCACATAAAACCAGATAATTGACATCCAGAGGGTGTCTGGTCTTTACCCATTTCTTTCATTTTTCTTTCTGTGCAGTATGGCTGGATTTTACTATATGAAGGAATTCTGATGAAGACAAAACAGGAATACAGAATCTAGAAGAAGGGATTTATACTTGTCTAGACTATAATTACTTGTCATAGCTTTTCCAACACATTAATAGGCAGGTAATAGTATCAGCATTATCTTAACGTTCAAGTCTCTCACATGAAGACATTGACACTAAATTGTGGATGTACTCTCAAAATCAGAGTTTGATCTCAGTATTCGTATGGTCGGGTGATCTGTCTGTTCAATTGTAATGAAAAATATTTCAGTGATGTTTTTCTGGAATATACCTAAACCCCATTGGAGTTGGCCTTATTTAAAGCTGTATATTTCTTCATTTTTTCCTCTTGGGTTATCAGTTGCCTGAAAATTCAATGCTGTGCTAATGGGGTTTCATATCAGAGCACTGCATTTTTCCTATTGACCAACAAACAAGTCAATCTCCATATTAAAGTATTTCTTTTCAAAAGACAAAGATCTTGTCTGCTTCTATTATGAGCAAATTAAGAATAATGGCAAATGCTCAGTTTCATATACCTACAGAAATTCATTGTTTTCCTCTTATAACTGAGTCTTCTATTTTATGATAAACAAGGACAGTCATTGGTATTCCAGCACTGCACAGTTGCCTACCTTCTTAACTTCCACAGCATTTTTCTCAATTTATGTGAAGCCTTCTGATAATCCTTGAAGGCCAAACTTAATTGCTGTCTGTTTTTCCAAACTCTTCTAGGGTCCAGATTCATAGCGCTGTGATAAAGACTCCTTGCCCTTCTTCTTGACTGATCTATATTAGTTTGCAGGTTGACACTTAAGTAAATCATTTATACGCTAGGCTGAATATGCTAATTGTAGAATCATTTTGAGACTTTCTCCTCTGCAAGATTATTATTTCAGTGTGTTTAAAAATATTTTAAAGTGGGCTTTCATGTAGAATTCCTAGCCATCCTCTGTATTTTCTTTAAGAATATCATATCTTGACAGCTCTTGTATGGCTAAGGATGTGGGGGTTTTAGCACAACATAAACATCAGTTAGCACATTCCATCCCAAATAAATGGAGTTCAAGATCTAGTAAACTTCTGCAGGGCAGGATTTTATCTTTTGGATCTTCTTGGCCTTTCTATAAACCAAATACAGCTCTTTAAAATCAAGAAGGTGAAAATGTCATGACCAAGCAGCATGAATCAGTTTACAGATGGATTTCCCCAGTTAAGAGGAATCCTCAAAGAACAAACCAGCTCAACAGCAGTGGGATGTTTCTGAAGATATTTCTTTACAATTTCCAGTCCCTTCACTGAAAATATTCCCATGGAAGTCACAAGCGCTTGGTGAAGTCTACAGTTGCTCTAATGTGCAGAAGAGCATTTGCCAAGCAGAGCTGAGTCCCAAGACTGAGAGACTTTATAAACAACAGAAAGTGGGCCTTGTTGCTAAATTTTGCCACAGTCAGAGCTTGCAGAATGTAGGGGTTTAGGGCATGGGAGCAGAACTAGACCCTTAGCTTATGTATTTAAATCAGGGAAAATAAACACCAAATATAAGCAGCTAAACTAAGAAATACTTTATTTCCCCAGATACTGGTTGCTATAATAAATATTCTGAACACAACAACATTTGGGGTCAAAGAATCACAGAATGGATTGGGTTGGAAGGGACCTTAAGATCATGTAGTTCCAACCCTTTGCTGCAGGCAGGGACACTTTCCACTAGACAAGGGTGCTCAAAGCTCGGTCCAACCTGACCTTGAACATGGCAGGGATGTGGCATGAGGAATTATAATTTATAAAAGAATAACAGAATGAAAAAAAAAAAAAATCTGACTTCTGGTTCTAGCTAGATGCTCTTTTTTTTGACAGTGGTACTGAACGTGTTATTACACAGTCATGGTCTTTTTAATTGGGTTCAGATTTCACCAGTGTTAACAGGTGCATGCTATGTAGATTTTATACAATCTCAAGCTATCTTCACTACATTCCAAGAAAAACAGAGAAAGAGGTTCCATTCTTATTAAACTTCACAAAACTCTCATTTACTGTGAAACTGAGAGTTCATTGTTCTGTTTTTCAGGCACTTAAATTTTTCTGGTTTTCATCAATCGAAATGCTTAGTCATTTGTCATGACCACATTTAATTTTTATGTGTTTTTCCAAGAGTTTTTTTCCTAAATGGCCATATTGGTCACATTTGTTGTCCTTCACTAGAATAAAATTAGTTTGTGATCAGGAGAAAATATGCTCCCAAGGAAATTTTAGGATGCAAAGTCAATGGAGTGTCCCAAAAGCCTCCAAGTGTCTTGTATAATATCCATCAAGCAAACCCCAAAGGCTTTGTGCATTTTTACTTCCAACATGATAAACAACTTCCCCACTTCACACCATTCAGCTTTACAGTTCTAGAACTTGTGCTGATTGCAGATGCATTTTTCATCAGCTTCACATTGTCTTTACAAAGTTCTTCAATCATTATTTTTCCCTTCTGTGCTAAGTAATATGAATATTCATCTTGTAACTCACAGCAAGACTTGGTATCTTTGAAGAAGTAGTGCCTTCCTACTGACAGCGACAGTTATCAGAACATTAAACTGAAGCATGATCAGTTTGATCTTTGCCAGCTTTGTTCTCTTCTTTGTAGGAGTCAGCTTGGATGGACATCTCTCCATTGTAATCAACACTATCTGCTCTTACTGCTTCTGCAGTACACAATCTCTGCCTGTCAGTAAGTTAACAAGTTGATTGGTTTTGTTGTCACACAATTAACATCAGGGCATGTTTATGTTTTGAAATTTTCTCTGTCTGCAATTTTCCTTTATATCAAGTCTTGTTACAAGTAGCAGCCACTTTCTGCAGAGTTCTCTTCCTTTCTTTTCTGTGTTTGCACTGCAGTAGCACAGTGGAAAACTGATCTATGGCTTGGTTCCAAGATACTATCATATTACAGACAAACAATGACAATAACTGTAGGGACAGCTGAAATCTCCTCCCTAGAGGTAGTGGTTTTATTTCTGAGAGGCACAGTGTATTACTTTGGTCTGATTTATTTAAATACCTTCTAAGGCTTTATAAGGTTGGAATTTTCAGAAGCAATCAGTTCGGTTTAACTGCATTCCCATCAAACATCCCCATCAAATTCAACAGTGATTAGATCAGACGTAAGACTGGCATTAACTGCTGAAAATGTTATTCACTGAAGTTATAGAGGAGTGAATTTCCCCAGTACTCAAAATTATCCCAATTTTATTCTTCTCAAGATGAGAATATGATGATCTATCCATGTTATATGGAAAAAAAACCAACCTTACTGCCAATGTCTTCATTCTGTTTCTTATACCCATGTCATCCAGTTCACTGGGTGACACTGTAGAAATGGATGCCCTGATTTATTTTTACTAAATCTTGTATTTTTTTTTTCTTTATAGGAATGCATGCAATATATACTACATGGCTCAGTTTAAGGAACAATAAAAGAGAAATCATGTGTCATACAGAACTACCCTAAAATGTCTGTCAAAACACTACACAGTGTGTTTGGTCATATCCTACCATTTAGAAAGGATATTGAATGCCTTGGCACTTCATTTTTAAAATTCTGGGATGCTAAACAGCGCATTCTCCAAAAACCCCACTCACAATCTAATTCTGCATGCTTGATTTCAGTATGACACCATACCATTACCTTTAGCCTTGCAAAAACTCATACATTTATTGTCTCTAGCTGCTTTCCAATGTTAGTCAGCTTTCAATAGCACATGGCTGGTTCTCAGAACAGTGCTATTTTTCATTGCAATGTTCTGGGTTTGCCTCATGTACACAAGGAAATCTGACATTAGGAAAACTAAAATGAAAATTTCCTGATGCCATTTCTTACTGCAGTGCTCTCTGTGACTGGTCCTAGTCCATTTGAGTGAACTGGCAAAAATAAATACATCAATAATAAACTAACAAATACTTAAAAAAATATAAATTAAAAGAATTGGAAATACCCACTTGGACTATTCTTTTTAAACCTCATCTGAATTCAGAAAAAGGTTTTCCAACAAGATATGAAATTTCCTTAGAAATAAGCCTTAGCAGGTACTTAAAATTTACCTCCACTACAAGTAATCAAGCTCAGTGAACACTGTAACAAGTTCAGTTTTCCTTATAATTAGCCAAGAAATGGTCAGAGTTGATGTTGCCTTATTTAAGCTGACTTTAGTTTTTACTAATCTTGACAAGTAATGATGATGACCAAACCCCTGAAGAATTTAGTCAGAATTCTTTTGCTACAATCATAAGGATTGCCTATTCAGGATAAAAAGTAACAAAAGTAGACAAGAAGGTAAACAAATACAAAAGTACATTTCTAGTAGATGGAATCTTAGATGAGCCGTGTTCAACACACAGGGCAGAACAGGCAACAAGAGGAGCCAGAAGAAAAGAGGTTTTACAGTTTGACACATCTTAAAGGCTTTAAAGGTCTGAACTGTAACACTGCATTTGGATTACAGGTGAAGCATCTCGAACTTGTCTCCCTTCTCAACCACCCATTACCCTATAAAGTCCAAATACAGACCCTGTGTGACAAATAAATGTGACTCTAAAGAGAGTAAGGAGAAAATACGTAACAATAATTAGGTTCAAATGTAGTGCTTCTACAGGTTCAAAAGCAACAAATATATGCAGGAAATGGAGGCAGTATCCTTGTTTATTGTTCTTTTGTCAGAAAAAACTGTTGCATAAATTTTCCTCTGATATTTCATGTCATTCTCCTTATTGATTGCATACTTAGCCTTGTGAGCAAGCACAAAATTTTAATCAACATACTGGACTCAATCCTGCCACTGCAGACTTCAATGGAAATTGGATCAATCCCATTATCTACCATATGACTCCATAGGGCTTCCATAGGGAGAACTTAATTTCTAGCTCCAACCCACAGGCTCCCCCAGGCTACATTTAAAGCAGTGAGCAATGTGAATACCAACAAGCCTAAAATAGCATTAAATGTGTTTAAATAGGCCAAGATAATTTGGACAGCTACAAAAGCATTATCTGCACTGAAAGCCCACCAGTATTTCCTGCACATTTGTTACAGGAAATAAGCCATGAAGCCCAGATATGTTAAAAATACGTTACATGGCCTCCTGCTGCCAGGAGGATGGCAATGGCAGAAAAATCTTACCTACTTACTCAGGATGAAATTCAGACCCCATTTGCCTCAGTGGTACAGACAGCACAAGCTAAAGAACATCTGGTTCAGCAAGGAGAGATTCTACCTGCTTTATTTCACGGTGATGCCATGACTGGCATTGCTAGTCAGAGCAATAAATGTACTGCTGTACATACAGAATTAGGTTAGATCTTTAGCTGGTGTAAGCTAGCATGATGTTCCCTCTGGCTCAGTTTTCTAGGGGATTTTGGAACACGCCATGCTGTGGTGCTGAGGCTGGCAGCAAAAATGTGGTTGGTTTCCAGCCAGAAGATACTGCTCCTGCATTAGCCAAGTGAAACCCTCCTGAACCTGGTGAACTGACAGTGGGCTAGATGAGGGAGTCAGTTAAGCTCTGTTTTGCAGTAAGATAATGCAAACAATATGATATATTCTGAGACCCCAGGAAAAGCCGGTGGGCAGTTAAGACGGGGTGAGGGGGCACCTTCTGCATAGCAAGGCTGGATGCTGCCTGACAGCCCTGTGGCCCTCTGGCAACAAGACCAGTTGCCAGCACTGAACAAGGGGGAAGTCCCAGCAGCATGGTCTCCCAAACCCCTAAATATCTGGGGAGCAGTGTGGTGCCTGGAAAAAGGCCTGGATCTGGAAGCATAGGAAATGTATTTAATCTGCAGCCTGTTCAGTAACTCCAGGAACATGCAAAAGAAATACTTTTCTCTCAATGATTCCAGAAAAAATGGACAGATTGGTAAGCATCAGGCTGAGAAACAAAGTATCTTGATTGATCATTAAATGTAAATGGAAAATGTGCTATGAACAAAACCAAAATACAGTGTTCTGAGCTGCTTCCTAAGCAGTTAAAGACTGCGCCACAAGAATGATTTAGAAGTCTAAGATTCACTGCCAGGTTTAGAACCTTTCAAAATTAGTTACTTTTAATACTTTTGTTTCTTGATTCAGTTGTCTGCAAGGCTAGGAGGCAAAAGAATCAGAAATTTAAAGTTCTGGGAAGATGTGAACACCCAGAAGTGAAATCTAGTCCATAGGATGATTTGGGCCAGTTTGTCTCCAGTGTCCTTGGGCGGAAAAGGGAACAACTGTTTTGGCTGACAGAATTCCTGGCAGCCAGATGCTTTCCACAGAGCTTCTGCTCTACACCTGGGACACTTACCACTGCTACCAGCTCTCCATGGGGAGAAATGGCTGATCTGGCAGCTTAACCGACATACTCACCCCAATAGCACTAGGCAGGTCTTAGAAAGTGGTGTGGGGCTGTGCTGCATGTAGAAAGCCTCCCAGTCTCACCTATAGCATCCCCAAACCCACATGATGGAAGGAGGCCATGCACAGCAGCTACTACTCATTAATCTGGATAATGGCTAGAATTAACTGAAATATTTTTGTAATACTCTTCAGGAGTTCCATTCAATATACCAATCCCTAGAAATTAATGGTATGAACTTGCATTAAATCAGTCTTTCACTAGCTTGGCTTTCTATAGGGCAACTCATTAGCAGGCACACCCTGCAATCTGGAAGTCCCATTGACTTCAGCAGAGATCTGGCATGCACAGGTAGTCAAAGCCTTATTATTTGTAAGGAAAACTATTCTAGAGAAACAGTCCAGTTCCCAAAGAGCTCTGCAGTGTTTTATGAAGATCAGATCAGACAATAATAGCACTTGAGCTTGAGCAGTCTCATGCCCTATACGTCTGTGAGTACATGTGTATAGATACATACACAATTCTTTTTCCACACAAGCAATTTCTTTTTCTGCACAACATTCTAGAAAAAAGAAGTAGTGAAAAAAATTAAGAGGAACCTAATTTGTAGCATCCATATAGTAGGAATTGTGCTTTTTCCTCTGCCTTTTATAAGGAGCACACAAAGAAAGTTAAACAGTTCCACCAGCTCTGGGTAACCAACCTACAGCACAACTAAAATTGTCAGGATTTTCTTTTAAGGCTGGTGTTTTTATTATTTATGATACACAGTGCAACTTCACTTACCCTAATATCTTATCTGAAAAAAAACACACTTAGAAATGAGGTCATGTCCCTTGACATACATTAAGTGATGTGAAAAGCCCCCATTTAGCCTAATGCGCATTATCCATGTTAATACCTTTTGAATAAAGGAATTTTCACAAGACGTCAGTCTTCTCTTTTTTTTCTGACCAAAACTCAAAGTTAATTAAACCAAATCCTACAATATTTATGACTTTTTTTTTTCTTGTAGCTCAATGTGGTTTAGAAAAGGTGATGTTAATATTGACATTAATTAATGTCAATCTTAATGTACTATTACATTAATAGGCTTGCATATCACTCAGCCCAAGGCAACGTACTGTGCTACTCCAGCTATTTATAACAAAAGGTATTTTAAACAGCTTTGCCCCCCACCAAAAAAAAATAAAATCAATTTATATTAAATGTTGTTGCAAAATCAGATTCATCACCCTAGGGATTAAGAAAAAAAGAAAGACCAATTTAATGACAGGATTTAGTTCATTATTTATCTTCTAGCATGTAAATTATAGATTGTCATGAATTTTTCATCCTTCTTGGTGCCCACGACCTAATTCATGCGAAAAAACATAAGTCTGCGTTACAAAGAGCGAGCTCCCTAGCTCTGCGTACGAGAAGCATTTCCTCTGCCTTTTGACAGACTGTAATCTGTCAAAATGAAAAATTAATGGAGGGTCCCTTAATTCATCATCTTCTGCTTCTCTTCTATTAATGGCTTTTTTTTTTTTTTCCAGTTTCCATAGCTCTGCTCACACTGAATGCAGCAGGTGGGGGTGAAGATAAACAGGCCAGCTGACTGCTGCAGCTTATGCAGGGCACAGGGATTCAGGTGCTAGATGGATGACGTGTTATTTATTAAAAGTACTGAGGAATCCTGTGGTTTCAAACATAGTCTGTGAGCATGCTGAGATAAAGCTTATACCATGTGTCTTACCACTCTCAGCTTGGCCACAGAGAAAACTACATTGTACATAATGATCATAAAGCAGTTGCATGGACTGTGTTGCACTATGTACAACCCAGGCACATAGAAATCAGCAAAAGAATAATTAGGATTCACTCTGATTATAGAAGGTATGTCAAACAAATCAATCCCTCCCTCATATATACCTTTGCTGAAATATTTTATGCTGCTGAAACAAACACTACAGGCCTTAGAGCATAGAGAAGCATTTACCCAGTACAGAAATATGTCATTATAAATATACTGCATCTTCTTCCTAATCACTAAAATCTAAAAATGGAAAGCTGCATCAAAGGTTTTGCACTTTTCCCAACTCACCTGCTTTTGCATGTCTGATGCTTTACTGTGGTTGTGACAAGATAAAGCCTAGGAAAACCATGCCTCATCAAAACAGGATTCTGACAGCCACATGATGTGATTGTTAAGAACAGAGGAGCTTTACAGAAATGGATCAACCTAAAAGTCAAATGAATGTTTTCTAGAAATAGCATAGGGGATTATAACAGCAGAAAAGTGTCTCCTTTTGTAAAGTGCATACAGTGCACATCCATGCATGCTTTGAAAGAATCATTTTCTGCTACGGAAATCCCTACACAAACACTGATTTTTAACACTACAGTAATACTGTGGGCTAACTCCAGAGTCATTTCACAGAAAAAAACACACTGCCTGACTCTGTGTCAAGCTGTGTAGTACTCAGAAGAAACTTCAAAACCAGTAGCCTGCAAATTCCAGGAGGGATTAACAACCTATTACACATGCATTTTAACCTGCAGCCAAACAGAACTATTTTAGTTGAGAACTTGCTGTCCCAGTATAAATATTGCAAACAAATTAATTTATCACAATAGCTAGAATAACAAGAACTTGATTATGACACTGAAGCCTGGCCCATGTCTCACTGATGTTAATGGAAAGATATTCATGGAATGCATGAGCAAGGCTTGACCAACATTTTGCTCCCGAACTGTTTCATTCAGGCAGAGCCAGAGTCTTGGCCTGAAATGGCAGAGTCCAAACTACCAGTCCCTGTTAAGTGAACCATGTTTATTATAGTTACAGCCTGCGTGTCTTAAGCGCTGAATAAAAGAAAACTTAGCATTATATTTCCCTGTGATGGGAAGGGGAAAATGACAATTTACCTGTTTTTCAAAATTATTTTCTTTGTAAAATGTCTTGGTTAAATATATTAACTTTTGGAGACCTTCCTCAACTCCCAAAATGAAATCAAACACCAGACAAATACTGAAAGAATTCAGGTTTACCTTAATGGAAGCAGGAGTAACTTATCATTACCAAACAGCTTTGCAAGCGAACAGACTGACTCTGCACATTCAAAAATGGCTGCAAAGTGAGACATTTCTACAAGAATGGCTGGTCAAAGGAGCTAGTACAAACAAGCTTTAGGACCAAAGCTGGTTAAGATCTGAAAGACATTCTGTAGCCTCCATGCAATGACCTGGTCACCTTCTACTTAATGTGTTCACATCATAGAAACCACCATTTAAAAGGAAATCACTGTTCCACTTTTCTTTCTGAGTGTCAGAAAACACCCAGCAGCTCCAAAGCCTGGAATACTCTAACTTGCTACTGAAAGAGCTCTCTCACCGAGGGCAAGGGACGAAATGTTTATTGCTCCTCTCCAGGCTGTACTTGGCCTAGAAACCAAACACTTTCCTCCAGAATAGCTTACCCACTCTTCATCTCAACTGTTTATTATTCCTTAATAAAGCATTGCCATACAGATTAGATTGCACCCATGTGGCACAACTATTTGCTTTGAAAAGCTTGATGATGGAGAATAATGCAAGAGGAAGTAGCAGAATCATATTCCTACCTGCCATGGGTCATAAAAGGAGCCCCCAACACCTTCTCTCATGATCAAGTATTAAATCCTTCAGATACTAAAAGTTATTATGCTGATATGGCTGTTAAGGTCAAGATTTAAAGTATAATGTGGATCTTAGAAGAAATTTTAGTGATTGATGCAACATGTCAGACACTTACCTTGAAAAAGGTATTCCTCAGCTGCCTCCACTTGAAGATTAAAAGTGGGGGGAAAAGAAGTTGTAGAACTGGTTAAATGACAGGTGGTTGTTCTCAGTGGTCAATGTTGCAATGAAATTACTGTAAAAGATAGCTACTGATATTGAAACTTGCCTGCAACATCTTCTGATGTCTCTAATACATGTCCTCCAGGCAGCAGTTCTCTCCTCACCTCAGTAACCTTGTTACACCAGCTGGTTTCAAATATTAGCAATTTTTAAAACCATGTCTGAAAGATGTTTTCTGTGCACTCGGCATGTGAAGTTTCTGAAACTTCCCTGACAATGAGACAGGTTCTCCTTGCATCTGCTTGGAGCCCAAGCTACTTTCACACAAATTGCTCCCTTTTTTCTGAAATTTGATCACATTATTTTTAATGGTTGCACAGGGTTTGTGAGCACCAAGCATCACAGAAGGACAACATTAAGAAGTGGGCAGAATTTTGAAGAAGACACATAAGCTACAGAAGTATGGGATGAACCATACTTTATTGAAACCTGAGCTCACTACCAGCAAGAGCCTGGGATTTTTCCATAGCCAGTGCTTTGTAATGCGTATCAATTCATATTAGAGCTCCAATGCTTTATGAATAGCCCATCTTCTACTTCGGACAACATTATTTTATATCTTCCCCTTCATCAAGCCCATTACAGAACACTGACATTAAACATATGATTTGCCCAAATTCTAGAGAGTTACAGTTCAGAGCATGATCACTTCTACTGTAGGGCAAAAAAGAACAGACAAGGAGAGGTTATAGCATCGCCACACACAGTGCAGACCTGGTGTAACCCCAGGCTCAAGGTGGCAATAGGAGAATCCAATCATTCCTCTAAGTTCAATTCCACAGAATCTGGGAGGACAACAGAAGCATCTGCTCTTTGCTGCTGTATTTATGCCTAGCCACAACCAATCAAAACACAAAAGCACAGCAAAAAGAAAGTAAATAGGAAAAAAATATATTCTATTCAGGCTACTGGAAAAATTCAGATTCATTGCAGAAATAAAAGTGACCAAGGCACAAAGGAACTGAAAACCAGGCCCTAGACAATGTGCCTGTCAGCAGAGAACTCAACGTTTTCAGACACTGTACAGATTTTCAAAGCATGGACTTGAAATTAAAGGGTGAGGCTGGAGGAAAACAAGAGCTTTGGTATCCACAAGAGACCTGACTCCAGGTTCCATCACTTCAGGTTTTTGCTGCTCTAACAATACAAGGTTGCCAGATAAGTTGTTTCATGTTCATAATCAGGGTCCTTTACACTATTTTTGCTGTAATGCGACATAAATGAAGCTCTTCCAGCCCTCTAAGGTTGGTTCCCCTAGGTTACATTTGGTCATATGTCCTCAACTGAAGTTCTGATCTGCAGTCACAGGAGTGAGAGCAGGATCAGGCCTTCTCCAGAATCAGGATGCAACTATGTTGTGTCCACAAGGATGTGTTTATGTCCGAGATCAACTTCATTAGCACACAGATTCATGGAACTAAAAATATGAGGCACCTGATTTTAGAATAAATCACCTTCATGAAATTATGGTCTTTTCTTTGCACTGCAATATTCACAGGAAATTAATGAGGTTGTCAGATGAATTCTATGAAGATTTATGTGCTTATTAGGTGACATGTCTTAAAACAAAATAAAATAATAAAGAATCTTTTCCATTAAAAAATCAGCATACTTAATTTGAATTCCATCTTTTATCACATAACTTCTGTTTAGTGGCAAATACTTCCTTTGTTTAAAAACCCTTCACAAAGGCAAAGCCTCAGGAAAACATTTTGTAGAAGTATTCTGAAAGTCAAAGTCATTTTGACAGAAATCAAACCAGAAATAATTTCTCCCTGAAGGAATCCTTCTTTATTTTAATGATGTCTGGATTGTTTCCATTTAAATAGTGTAATGGGAATATTTTTAGAGTTTTTGATTCATACTGTCCATTTTAACAATGATCTTTCTTATAAGCTTAGTCAGTCATTTGTCATAAACATTTTGTTCAAACGGCGAAAACAAATATTAAAGGAAACCAATTTGATTAAAACCATCTTCCCTTCATTAAGGAGCTTTATGTTCTAATGCCTGAACGTGGAAGTCTGCTTTAACGGCTGGTGGGAGCAGGGGATCTCTGTCAGACACTTACCGAGGCATTCTTTCTGGGTAATAGAGGCTATTTATGGGGCTTTTCATGACCTTCTTCTCTGTACTATCAACAGAGGAATACTGTAGGCATCTCTTTTGCATCCACATATCTGCTTGCCCACAGATTATTGTCTCTATCATTTTCTTCATTTTGAAGAAAAATGCTCCATGTAATTAAAACAAGATAACAGCACAGTACTGTGTGTTCTATCACACATCTAAACAGTCCCTGCAGTCATTACACATACTAATGTACATTACACTGTGGAGACAGATATGTTGGAATACAACTCTTTGCTTTATTATCTGGTACATTATGAAACCTGTCCCACATTCTGGAAGATACTTCTTCAGTCAGAAAAGGACTTTTTGAATTTTAATAGTACAAGACAGATCTTCTTTTATAAGGAAAAAAACAAAACACACACCTGTAATTGTTTACCCAAATCCCACAGTCCTTCCAAATTAAATTGAAAGCCTATTTACTTAAACTAATCCATTTAATTTTTCATTGTGAGAACCAGATGTACTCACTCTGATTCAGAACTCACTTCCAGAAAACCCCTCTGCATAAGCTTGTCATTGGTAAAGCACTTCCCATCTTTACCTTAATTAGAGCCACTGTGGGTGCAACAGAACAGCAAAAAAAAATGCTGATTTCATAAGTTTCTAACTATAAGCAGCAGTAAACTTCTTAAGAGACACATTCTTTAGCTACACAAGATGTATGCCCCACCAGTAGCTAGCAGAGGCCCAAAGAGTCTCAAATTCCTGCATCTAAATGCAACGCCAGTCAGCTCACCCTTTTAACAGCATTGTCATCATGATTTCCTTTTAAAAAAGGATTTGTACAGTGGTGTACAGTGATATACAAAGTAATTGCTTTTTGTTTTCAAGTTTAAGAAGAAATGGATATAGTGTGTTCCTATTGAAATACACTGGTGTTACACTTTAAATAGAAAAACTTATATATTACTATTGTCAGAACTGCTGCTAATTAATGGCCCTTTGTCTAATGACAATAAATGTGGACCCAAGTAATTAATGTTTCAACTGGACCCAGATACCTAAGGCCATGCAATTCCATGCTGCAGAAGTACAAATGAGTTAGGAGTTCCTATGCCCCAGCAATGAGTAGGCTGATTTGGAGGTGGCGGTTTTGCATAATAGTGACCAAAGTTGAAAACACAAGCTTCTGAAGCAACAATAGTCAGTCCAATCTCCATTAAAGCAGAAACTGGTTACCTAAGCTATCATGTAGTTGAGTAGCACTGGGGATAAATGCTACTGTGTCCCACTGTCCAAGTTTCCCCTATGGTTCCAATTTAACAACAGATGTTGAGAGCTACATGAGATTCTGAACAATAAATAATTCAGCACACAATAGTTTTGAGATACTAGGTAGCTGGTTCCTTTTCAAACCTGAGTGAGGCTGTTTGTATGTATGTCCATAATGTTAAGAAAAATAGTCTTAAATTTCATAAAACAACTTATGAAATTTTATGAAGCGAGAAAGGCTCCTCAAGCAGGAGTCTCAGAGAGCTGGGTACATAGCACAGATTCTACTGCTGGCTGTGATGAGGGGTCTGGCAACAATAAGCAGACTGTTATCATCACAAGGGATCAAGTGCCTAAAGCAGGGAGGGTTTCACTGTCTCCCTGTTCTCTGGTTCAGTGCTTAACACCATAATTGTCTCTGCATTTGTTTCTTCCAGCTGCCAGGGTAAGTCCTGCACAGTCCCTGCAGTATGGTGATGCGGCATGCTCAATACAGACAATTTCTGGACTGAATCCAGAGAGCTTTCCTTTTATTTTCAAGTGAACATTAGAATAAGCAGTTGAACCTAGTTAGGCTTAACACCATTGTGAGTACTTGGCTATATCACTGCTCTGTCCTCACCAGACCCCTCCAGAAGTTACTGCCAACAGACTTCATCTTGACTAAAGCTGCCATTGCCAAGTGCTTGCAGAGGGCTGGTCAGGTGGGTTAAACATGTAATAAACAAATACAAACTGATTGGATATCTCTGAAGTAACTTTAATGAGGCCAGATTGGACAGGGCTTGGAGCAACCTGGTCTAGTGGAAGGTGTTCCTGCTCATGGCAGGGGGGTGGAACTGGATGAGCTTTAAGGTCCCTTCCAACCCAAACCATTCTGTGAATCTATGATATATATAAAATGTCAGCTGCTGGCTCATGTCTCTCTGCTTCAGACACAGAACAAACCCCAGTGATCAGAGGCAGGCAGGAGACACTGAATGCCCGACAATAGGACATCTCCCCACCCTCCTCCAGGAAATGGATAAACCACATAAATGAATAAATGGAAGTACATAAACTACAGTGCCCATTGCCACCAGATCATCTGCAGGCTGAAATAATGAAAAAACAATTCTTCTATGGGTATCTACTAGACAGAAAACATGCATGGATTCTTATAATTTCATTTGGCTGTTCTCACAAATTAAACAGGTCAGTTAGATGGCCATGACCTTACACAGCCTCTTAAAAGCCAATAGCAGAAGCTACCTGGAGAACTCAGTGACTACTTCAATGCACAGACACTGAGCATAGGCAGGTCGAGGCTTTTCAGAAACTCATCTTGGATTTTCAAGGAGTTGGAGTAGACAGATCTCTGCTGCTAGAGCAAATCACTCTGCCAAAACTTTTCCAAACAAAGAGCAAACCAACCTTTCTAATGATATCATTTCAACATTTTGTTTATAGTGAGGAAAAGCTAATCTTCTTTCCTCAGATTTCTATACTCTTGGATGCAGCTGAACTATCCTTCCTGAAAGTTCTTAAACATCTAGCCTGAAGCAAATATTTGCATAAGAAGTTTTAGTTTGAATAATTAAAACCTGGCAAGTGAAAATGCCAAATGCTGGACTACCTTAAGAGTGAACAGTGTTACCAACTACATCTGCAACAGACACTTGCATAACATTTTATGAAACCCTTCAGGACAGAAAAAGCTTACACCTTCTCTGCTGACATACTAATAATTTTGTAGATGAGAGTGCTACAAATTTTCCAAGTCAGAGACAAAAAGCAAACAAGGACCACAGAAGATCATAGCTCTATTTCCCAAATATCATAATGTAGTTGCTGCCCAAAATCTGTATGTAAAATGCCTCTGAGAAAAGTTAGTGTATTTTCCAGACAGCACTCTACAAAGCAAAGGCACTTTTTACTTTTATAAAAAACCAATGAAAAACATTTTTGAATGCAAAGACTAAGTTAAAGATTTTTTTTAATACGAGCACTTATTATGTGTATGTAACCTCATTTCTAAGTGAACAATAAGATGTTTTAAGACGTATCTGAAGGGTACGTATATGACAGCTCCTACACATCAGTGGAAGTTACTACAGATTGCCTCAGGTTATTAATTAATGGACTATAAGCTACTGCTATGGGCAATATATAGATGTATTCTTTCAACTGTCTGTAGCCAAACATTTACTGGATGAAATAAATTAAGAAAACCCCATCTCCAAAACAAAAAAAGAAGTTGCAGAGAAAGACAGAGTGAGGGGCAGGGTTTACAACCCAGCTCTCTCCCCAGAATTATAGGTTCTCTCTAAAGATGGGTTAGATAAATATCTTTCATGAAAAGCTTAAATGCCTTGCTGATCCTGCCTTAGGATAGGGGGAGGATTAGTCAACCCCCTTGAGGTTGCTTTCATCAGAACTGTCTATAAAGCTGTGTTTGTAAAATGTTAGAGATTATCTTGGCAGTAAGACTGTCTCTTTAGAACAAGACCTTAAAGAGACAAATTAATGACTAATTGGATAATACAGCAAAGAATGGGTCATGCTCTGTATTGAGATTAAGCTCTGGTCCTGTTTGGGCTAAGCAAGTTGGCATAACACTGCATTACAGCTAGCTTTTGGCTATATGTATTGCATAGTTGCGGACAGCATGGTTTTTGGTAGCTTGATCCTTCAAAGGTCATCTTTTAACATGATAAATGTGAGCAGCAAGGACAGGCCCTAACTGCTGTCTGGTGTGCAAAGCACTGTTCTCAGATAAGCACGATGAATTCCTGCACTTGAGGTTTAGCAATATCAGCCAGCTGTTTGATGTGCTGTGACAGTATGGGAGGTGACCTTTCCCCTTGCTTGCTCTTCTCATCATCTGCTTGTTGATACAGCAGCATCCCACTGCAGACTGAAAAGGAATCAGCATTTATACCGTGTAACACCAGTGGCTACAGTTTGCACTCTGAGCAAGCCATGCAAAAACTCCCTGCCCTGGATGCCTTGCTGCTCTCCATCACCAACATACCCGAGGATGCTTTGCTCAGCTAGAGCAGGAGCTCATTTCTGCCGCCATGCCCCAGAAGAGGTGAGTCTCTTCAGCAGGGGCCCTCAGGCCTGACCTAGTCGCAGGCAGAGCAAAACCCGGAGTGTGCACCAGGACATATTCCCAGCTACCATGGGGCAATGCCCCTCTCAGGCTGCATTTCATCAAGGGTGCAATTAGCACCCAAATGACTTCAGGGGAGCCTCTCTCATGCCATACTCATCCTTATGAAGTTTTAGCAGGAGACTCCCTTGTCTCCCTTAGAGCCCCAACCCATCCAACCTAAAGAGCACTTGGCCTCAAGCATCCTTGAACAGTTCAAATATGAGACTGCTGTCAATGTATTTCCCAGTTAGATGCAGACAACACCATGGTGCTTAACTCATCACCTCAAGGTCTTTCCGACTGAAGCAGTCTTTGTGCAAAGATACCCATTAATATTGGACAGACTTGGCTGTATAGCAGATGCTCTGGATGGACCTCAGGATGGGATTAAAGTGTTCCTCTACCCCAGTGCAGGCTCTGGGGACCTTAGAAATACTTTGGTAGAGACCCAAAATAATCATTACTACTGTGCATTATTTCTCTCATTTTCAAAAAAACAGAGCCTCAGTGGGGGTTTTTGTTTCTTACAGCCACTTGATTGCATCTCACTGCTTTAGTGAACTAATTTTCATTAAAATTAAAAATGAATTCCAAATACAGGGTCCATAATTAAAAAGAAACAGTTAATCCTTTGTGACAATCTGAATCCAAAATCATGCACCTGAGTTATTTGGACAATCAGTTACAGGGGAAAAAGTTAAGAATATCTCTCTCCCAAGCCTGATAATATCAATGCTCAAAAGAGACATTTCTTCCTTAGGTCTCTGATTTCCCTGGTTGCTGTAATATAAACCCTGAATTTCTTAAATGTCACTTGATTTGTATGATTTTTTTGTTTACCCTTTTAAAATGACAAGTTGTTCCATAGCATTTATGTCTGTTCAAAAATTAGATATCATGGGCAATCCAGTGCTGCAGTTGCATTTCTGTTAGCTTAAGCTTTGTGACTATTTACCATAAAAAGAGAAAATAAAAATATGCCTTCTCTTACATTTTCAGTCTTTCCTTTTTGTCTCAATTGTTCACCAATTTAAAAAGCAACCAAAACCTACTTATTTAACTTTTAATGTGCTGATTCTTAACAGTGCAAGAAATGTAAACTGATTATTACTTTGCCTTTGTTGAGCAAGGGAAGAAGCTATGGGCCTGCTTTTACCTCTCCCTGGCTGACATGGGTTAATTAATTTCACTCCAGCATGTGGTCCCCAGCGAACTCCCCTCATGTGGCATCACCTTGCAGCAGGTAGTGGCTTGCAAACATTAAAATCTTTCCAGAAGACCTTCTGACAGTAATGAAATTAAATTGACCTGTGTTGCATCTGGTCTCTGAATTAAGATGGCAAGATTTGTAGGCACCCTTTTTGACTGGAGGAGCAGCCTAACTCCCCAGACCATGCTGAATTTTAAACAATCTCTTGTTCACATAATAATTTTACAGTCTCTCCAAAAGGCCATCCCCATTAACAGAGGAAAGGCAAAACAAGTTTATCATACTAAACAGGCACAGATGACTTACTTCTGTGTTTATGACCTGTGTTTAGGGCTATTTTATATCAGTGAATAAACGTGTCTCAATCTGGAAATTAGCCTATTTGGCAAAATACTTCTGAAGACTTGTAGAGAAGGCCCACATTGTAACTGAGTCTGGGAAGAGTTGTACTTCCATCAGGAAGAGAATTAATTACAATCAAATGTAAAAAGATCCTGCTATTCTTACCTGAGGAGACAAGCCTTGTCTTATTGCCCTGACTGTATGCCTCTACTAACTTTTGAGATAAATGATGGAGTTTTAGCTTCATTTGTAGGATGGTGGAGGTCTCAGATGGGCATTCCCAACGATTTGGAAAAGAAAGGACTAAACTGACCTGCAAAACTACTTTCTTTGAAGAGAAAGGTTGCCTTTGAGCTCAAGCACAGCACAAGAAACTGAAGGAGCCACGTAGAAGAGTATCACAGAACCAGTACATTTCATAATTGAGGCTCTTAACAAAAGCATATTTTTTAGCACATTGACATTAATGAAGTAATCTCATTTTCTTTAACAGATGATCAAGTTCAGTTTTCACACTACAGACTCCACTTATCTCTTCTTATAGCCCAAAGCCTGTGTATGTTCTTGATTTAGACTTCTTGCTACATTTTCACATCTAGGCTATGCTTGATCACTACAGTGGCTTTTGAAAACCAAACTGGAGGTTGTCTGACCTGACAACCTAAATCACCATATGATTTTGAGCATCTTCTGTCTATTCATGCACCTAAACCAGCTACCTCACTTCCTGAGGTTTCCTAATTACTGTTTGTTACATTAATTTACAGTTGTGAAACCTCGGCAAAAAAGACTGAGTCTTCTTGTTCATTGAGTTCTGATTCAAAACTGGACTTCCAAAGTATATTAGCAATAGAAGTTAACAGTAGATAGTCCAAATGCTGCTACTGGATGTATGTAAACACAGAGATGATGGTTAAAACCAGGACTGGATTCTGTAGTGTTCTAGGGATCAATAACCTATAAGAACAAACAGATGTGTTAAAATGTGAGCTAGAAGAAGAGAGACGTGGTAAGCTGCACCTTCTAAAAATGAACCAATATCAAATTGTCACAAATACTGGATGAAAAACACTAGGTGTAAACTTATGATCAGGAATGTCATACATGCTTCTTTCCTGAGGCCAATGATCACTGCTATCAAATCTCAGGCTAAAAGAAAATGGGTTCTTCCCCATCTCTCCCAGCTATTTAAGACTAACAGAAATTCCCTCCAGTGCCAACCTCTTAATTCTACTTGATTACCTGCTATATTAATATGTTGATTTGCTCATTTGAACCCATTGATCTGTTGATTCAGTTTTAATTGCAACCTTGATTTGATCACTGTGTTGCTCCATTCTTAATTACCTTGGAGATACCACCTAAGATTGGCTCAGTTATATGCTGGTTTAATTTCATAGCTCCTTGCTTAGGTGTTTAATCCGTAAGTAGGACACCAGACTGCAACACAGCTCGAGAATGCAAAAAAAAGCATTTCAAAGCCACTGGTGATAATTTCAAATGAGTACCCAAGTCATTCTCTTATTAATTCTGGAAAACATCAGAAGCTCCTTTTGTTTATTTTTTAAATAGGGGACCCAAAAGATCTGCCTGAACCTCAGCATCTTTGGGAATGTGTTTGTAAATTGGACTTCTGCTTTGGGATTTAGAAGTAATCCAAATTTTTGGCAAAGATTTCTGAATTCCTTAAGCAGGAATCCCAAGATTATTATTCCCTAGAAATTAATAAATAGACTTTCATTTGATGTAATTTTTAATCATACTGAATTCTTACATGACTCTCACTTAACAAAAGATTTCTGCTGACAGAAAAAGAAGGAAAAGGAGATGAAGTGTCATAGGGAACAACTGTTGAAAAAGGACCTTCAAGGTCACTTTTTTTGTGTAGATGCATATGAAGAGCCAAACCCCCAAAGGGCCTAACAGGGGTCATAATCAACTTTCATTGTTTCAAACCCCATGGCAGAAAGAAATTGAGCCAAGGGTAAGAAAAGAAAGGTCAGAGAGAAGAGATAAAGCTTTGCATAAAATGTCACACGCTACGCAGGACTGCCATGCCTACCTACTTGCCAGTTTATCAAAAAGGCATAAACGCTCATTTTTCACCTGCTGAACAGAAGAGCAAGGAGGAAGAGACTAGTGAAGAATAAAGCAACGGGAATAAAGGGCCTCTGAGAGATTGAGATGACATCCAGCCTGCGTTTTCACCTAAAATATTTAAAAAACAGTAGTTAGTACTAAGGTGAAATCTTTGAAGTTTGAGACCTACCAGCCTTCCAGGACCACTAAGCTATTTTGGGAAGCACCAAGGAAGAAACTCTTACAAATTTTAAGGCAATCCCAGTTACTTGTTCTTGCAGCAGCAGGAGGTCCAGGCGGCACACACCTTTCTTTGCACTTGCCTTCTGTGAATAATTCAATGCCCTAGTTTGCTGGAAAACCAGAGAAACTGGGCTATCTGAAACAGTACACCAAAACACACATCTTCATGGTGTGAAAAATTAAGTAAAATAATATTTATTTGTTTCATCAAAGTTAACTCCATGGCTTTGCCTTGGTCATGTAACTTGGCTTTCAGGGCCTAAGGCCATTATTTAATTACAAGAGATGAGGATGAGATCTAAGGAACCAGCAGCTTATGACACAGACTTAACACAAGATTTCTAAGCCTTCCTCTATCAGACCTGCTTTCGCCTGTGCAGTGCTGCAGTAGACAGAGCTCAGCTCCATTTGACATGACAGCACCTATATTGCTTCATGTTGTAATCTTTCAATAGCACAATACATCCCATTGAAAGAGCTCAAGCTGCCATTAAGTCAGTGAAGGGACACCCACCTGCAGCGGGACCAAGACTGGCTGACCCTGTTTTGGAGGTGCTTGGGCCCAGCAATAAGCACAAAAGACTGACAACACTTTCTCTGTGGCAAGTCTGTCTCTTACTCTGTAACCTGGCTGGCATAATGGGGTCTGCAGGCTCTGCACTGCTAATAGTAACTTCAAAGCACTCTTTCAAAGTTGAGCTTGAAAACAACTCCTAAACAGGATGCTGTTTAAAGACAGCAGCCAGTGGACTACAGAATATTGACAACTGCAGTATTTGATAAGCAAACAAGTCTCCCTGGATTTGATAGCCTAGCAAATAACCATTTCAGGCGCATAGGCTGGTTGTTGCCTCCTGAAAATGAGGACAGACTGGTTCTTAATGGCTGATAGCAAAAAAAATCGAGTCTCATCTAAATCAAACTTTATTGGCCTGGATGAATTATTTTTGGCCTTCTGTAATCAAAGCTGAGAATTCACCTGTCAGGCACAGTATGGTAAAACTCATTAGAACCTCACCATGTGCTGTTATGAAATCGCTCCATATGGCAGTGCATGATTGTTTATTTACTACATTCAAATATAGGCAAGTTTTAGAAACACAAAAAAATATATTACTTTCAAATTCCTTTAAGGCAAAAGTGTATATGCTGAAGTTTCCCCCTTCTGTAATGGAAATATTTCACTTGTAGAAAGAACTTCACCTTGTGCAGCAGTGAAGCTATTGATCAGGCAATTGGCAATCCTCAAGTGTGAGCACTCATTAAGGCAAAGGTATATGAATCATTTTTTAATGACAACTCTTTGCTTTCAGCAGCTTAGCATGTGTCCTGGTTTCAGTGGATACACTGTAATTTAGGCAAGCTGTCTACAGGCTTCAGCCATTACTCTTACCATATGTTTTCTTCAAAAATTACCATGCACTGGGGCCTGCTAGCTGCATTCATGTAGTGAGGTGCACTCTCTCTGCTGTATCAGCAAGTTAATATTACTTGAAAAAGCAAGAATAATGTGCTTATAAAAAGAAATTCCCAATTAGCAAGTTTAGTGCATGTGTGTTAACTTGGATTAAGTAAATTCCAATTATGGGCAGCTCATTATTAAAACTACAGCCAGCTGTTTGCCAGAAATGTGAGATCTGGTAAACAAGCCTTTCCCCATAACCTTGTAAAAGATCCCAGGTTATTTCCTCTTCTCCTTGGTTCCAAAATAATAAGTAGGAATACCTCAGTAAACTGCTCTGCCTCCGCATCTATGCATTACAAAGTAGAACAAATGCCAGAGAGGGCGATGAGTTAGCTAAATACAAGAAAAAACAGAATTCAATGTCCAGAAGAGCTTGGGGGCTCATGCACTGTTTGGGAAACAGGCTGTGCCAGCTTCCCTTGCTAAGAACACTGGACCAGAAAAAACTGGTATTGAAACAGGAAGGATTTCATCTTACTAGTTCCATATATCTTGATAGCCTCAAGTCAAGTGCCTGTGATGTGCATGTCTCAGCTTTATTACACTGAACTGTTATACCATTCAGGTGTCCCAGTTACTGGGGGGTCTTGCAAGAGTGGTCCCAGATTACAGAGAAATGTAAATTCATTTTTCTTAAACCTTAAATATTAAATGTTTTAATAAGTGCATACAAAACCAATGAGTTAGAAAAAGGCAAAAGATACAAGTGATCTTTCCTGTTAAACCCTTAACTTCATTGTAGTAACTAAAAAATATCAGGTTAAAAATCTCATTTTTAAGCTCTTTTCAAGCTATATATTCATTTTCAAGCTATTCCAGGGTCCAGTTTTGTCAGTGGAAGTTAACTACTGAGTTAGGATTTAAATACCTCTGGATTGCCAAATACAATCAGAAGTTTTGAAATATGTCAGTTGTAGAATTAGAGAATATTTTTTTCAGTCTTATTTTTAAGTACACATTTCTGGGAGAATGATGCTATGCCAGGAAGTCACTAGTAACTTTTGTACTATAATATTTGCAGGAAAGCAGGGATACATCTCTCAGAAAGCACCAGCAGTCTCAGGGAGAGGGGAATTTGTTAGGTTTGACTTTTGCTCCAACATCAACCAGAAAAAGTTAAAAATCCAGAATCTGTTCCCAACTGCTGATACCACCAAGGCAGAAAACCAAAGAGCTTCTCTGGGTAAAAGCATGGAGGACAGTGACCGCAAGGTTATATACATGCATGTGCAAGCAGTAGCCCAAGGCAGCCACTGAGAGCTAAAAACATAAACACCAAACACCGCCACCTACTTTGATGTCTATGCTCACTCGTAGGTCAGCTAAATCCAAACTCTTGTTTCTAGCAAGAGAATTTATTTCCCAGACCTAGGCCTGCAAAACCAGACCACCTGGGGCTGCACCAAGCTAAGCAGTCCCAAGAAGCTGCTGCTGCTCATTCGCAGGCTTTCTAGGTCTGTGATATTTTAATCATATTTGTACATCAGCAAAATCTAACAAAAGAAAAGAAGTAGATGCACTTAAAAGGGGGTGG